>JAUMHG010000076.1:8170958-8192717 GCA_032359395.1 Enteromius anoplus
GAATACTTAGGACCATGTGATATTTCAGTTTTTCTTTTTTAATAAATCTGCAAAAATGTCAACAATTCTGTGTTTTTATGTCTATATAGTTCGCTGTGTGTACATTAATGAGAAAAAAAAAAAAAACTTAAATGATTTTAGCACATGGCTGCAATATACAAAGAGAGAAAAAATTAAGGGGGTCTGAATAGTTTCCTTACCCACTGTACATTTTTAGGTAAAGCAAGGGAATTTATTCATATACTGTATCATGATCACTTTTATTTATTTTAAAAGGTTCAGTGTTAAATAGTTGTTCAGTATGGTTAAATAAAATGGTTAAACTATTACTATTATTATTTTTTTTCTGTGTAATTGAAAAAAGCAACACAATGAAATAAAACTATGAAGAAAAACTATGAACTATGAAACTACAAAAACGAAATATTTAGCGTAGAACTTTAAAAACTGTCGAAGACATCCAAACTAATACAGTAGTATGTATCTCATGTATTAAATTTGGGCCTTACATGCTTGTCTGAAACAAACACAGTTTTTCTCTCTCTTTTTTTTCAAGAGCATGTCTAACCTCAGGAGGGCAGGGAAATGCCAGGACTTGTGGAAACACAATGTGCATGGGGCCAGTCTGTCTTTCCCTGTAATGAGGATCTAAATCAGGTGTAGAACTGTTACCGGAGGCTTATCTTGCACAAACACACATGACTATCTTTGCTCTTTAGAAACATTATCTCAAGGCTGATAATAGTAATAACCAACCTGTAGAGGCACAGAAGGTTAGCTTTCCAATCTGCACATTGCAAACTCCAAACGTTTTCTTGTATTTATCTATTTATTTGAAGGTAAACCAGTATTCTGTTAGAGAAAAAAGGGATAAAATATTACCTACATCAGATTGGATGCTAAACAAAAGCATAAATAGGATTACCAGCTGCATGAAAAATATCCTACAACCCCTTTTGATCTATTTAAACTGTCCCTTAAACAAAGATAAAGCCAGTTGGCAGATACTTTTACACTGATTTAAGCTGAGAAGCCATAGTCTTTGTTTTAAGATGACATCTGAGAAACCAACTCTCAGTTATACAATCAACCAGATAAACAGGCATCATTCCATGCATGGAAATAAGAGAGATTGTTATGCTCTTGCAGTCTTCCAACAAGTGCACGTGTGTTCACTACAACACAGCTGCCTGAGTGAGCTGAATGGGAACATACAGTATTAACTGGCTATAGTAACCTAATGTGCTCCTGCATATTTTTCGTAGATGACCTTGCCATCGCTAGCACAGCTGATCAAGCCAAGCCTTTGATGATTTTACCACATTACAATTAATGTGCCCAGTTCCATGCTCTACAATTAGCTTCAATGCATAAGCAGCCTCAATTATCAGTGTTCATGCGGGGGGGGTTTCTCTAGATAAACAAGAAATCTAGTGGGGAGTTGTGGTTCATCCAAAATTTTTAAACAATCACCGGCAGGCCATCCAAGATCATCAGAGCATATTTGGATGAATTTTGCACTGAATCACTTGCTCACTCTCTGCAGTAAATGGGTGCCAGAAGAATCCAAACCAATGATTAAAGCGTCACAATAATCCACAAGCCACCAGTCCATGTTTACATCTTGTGAAGTGAAAAGTGGCATGTTTGCAAGAAATACATTCAATAGTCAAGTCAAGTCACTTTTATTTATATAGCGCTTTTAACATTACAGATTGTAGCAAAGCACTGAACATTATCAAATGTTCAGTTCAATACATTGACTTCATACTGTCCAAATTCAGTCTATAATCAATAATAGTGCTTTCTCCAGTTAAAAAATATGTTCGCTGAACGGTATACATTTGATTAGAACAATTTTGGACTGTTTTCACTTGTTTTGACTTGATCTGTACATATTTCTTTCTTGATTTAGACAAGACGACTTTTAATGGAGGACTTGAATTTCAAGCAATGCTGTTAAGTAAAAAAAAATGTCTGTTTACTACAAACAACAAGCTTTTCACTTCACAAGAGGTTAATTGACAAACTGGAGTATTGTGGATTATTGTAATGTTTTTAGCAGCTGTTTGGACTTTCATTTTGAAGGCACATGACACTTTTTGTTTTATACTGTAAAGCTCCCTGCTTTAAAGCAATCTATTATATTATTATCTTATATGTCACTTAACTGGAGTGCAAAACTGCAGCACTGGTTATAAAATATCCACATCGCTATGATCAGATGCTTTTTTAAATGTTTTTTTTTTTTACCACTGCCATTTTTAATTGAGTGTTTATTTCATTAATGAGAGTAATGTGTGCAGCATATATTAACAGATTAATCCAAAGGCTGCTTCCTGCAGCGTGGGATGTTAGCTAACGGTATATGGCTGCTCAGGTATTTCAAACTTTGTTTTACTTTTAATCAAAGAAATAAAAAGAACTTTGCTGTAAGTCTTTAAACTAACACCATAGTGCCCAAGAGCAAGATAAATAGTTTCAGTCACTGCCGTAAAACTGTACTGTAATTTGCTAATTTAATGCTTTGATATAAAAGTGTCTTCTAACTGAAAAATAATCCTTTTTTATAATAATTGTCCAAATAAAGATCAAACTTTATGATATCCATTCATGAACTGCCTAGGGAGCAACAAGACTTTTCTGAGACTATACTGCCATACAAATCATTTAAAGCAAAGCCCATTTAAGCCACAGAGAGGGTAGTTAATAATTGAATATTTTGTTTAATAAAACATATTGCTTCATATTATTACAGACCATATGCACACACAAATGGATAGCACAGATTTTGTTTGTTTACTTGTGCAAATCGCTGAAAAGCATGCCAAAGCAAAACACATAACCACTCATTACTCTAATTACCCCCCCTAAAATAATTAAATAATTCAATAAAATAAAATGGTTAAATATGAAATTAGATTTCTTAGGCCCACGCTATAAAAAATAAATAAAAATATGGGCCCAGGATCCAAAAATGGACCACAAGGTGCTTGAGGATCCAAAGAAAATTTGAAAGGAAAACAAAAAGACTACACAAAATGTGTTTTAGGGTTGAGAAATTAAAAAATGGTAACTTAAGATATAAATGAAATATGTTTAATACAATATTTTAATACATTTACCAAATTTGATTGCAGTTAATTTCTAAAGAGAATAGAGTAAAAAATGATTACACATTTAATATAAATATATATATATATATATATTTTTTTTAATGTCTTTAAATTGTTCTTTACATGTTTAAATCTGTGTTTTACAGTCATTCCCAATGTTAAGGTTTCCTTGGCTTACTCATATTCTGCCATATGGAGGTCTTCACAAAAAGATCCAATCAGCAGTAAACAAATCAGACAGTGCAGACAAATCTCTTTAGAAATAAACAGTGATGGATGGAGAAGCATGATTGATAATTATAGTTAGTGTGCAGGTGAACCAACAGCAGCGCAGTGAGGAGAAGTGAAGCTTTTTGATCTCATTTTAGAGTCTGTCAGGTGTAAATGTGCTGCCGGGCCATGCCAGACCCAGAGCGAAGGGACTGCAGTTCCTACCTCATTTAGCTGTTTTTGAAGATGTGTGTGTCTGATAAAGCTATCAGCCATGCTATCCCTCAGCCTCAATAGACAGGCAGGTTGATAGCACCAGACACTGCTGTCTATCTCAGCTGCCGCTATTCCTTTGCATACTTGCCTCTCTGAGCTGCTGAACATGCTCTTATCTCTGACTTCCTGCCAATGGTTTGATCGGACAGATGGCTGGCTGAAGAGGGCACAGGGGTGGGTTCGTTTCCATCAAAGGTGGAAAATGAATGCGTATGGGGCAGCACATGCAACTTTGGATTGAAAACGTAAAAAAAAAAAAAATAATGTGGGGATGGAAGGTCACAGCGCCCTCCCACTCTTTTAGAAGGAGAACAAGCTATGTTTGTCTCTTCAGACAATTTGATGCAGGCAAAATTACTCCCGAAAAGTTTTTGGCACTTTTCAGATCCCCTGATCCAAATACACCAAGATCATGTCTTTGGACTGAGAAAAATCATGATAACTGATTGCTTTCAACAACTATACAAGATCTTCTTCTGGCAGGTTGACTTGGATTTGTTGGGAAACAAAGGAATAAATATATTAAAGGGATAGTTCACCCAAAAATTGAAAATTTGATGTTTAACTGTTTACCCCCAGGGCATCCTAGATGTAGGTGAGCTTTGCAGTTAGAAAAAAACATATACATAGGAAAAACCAGATTAAATCCTGTGGCTCGTGATGATAAAAGACCTTAATGTATCATGGCACAACCCCCAGTTTTTAATTTAGTTATTTTTTTGAATCTCAAAGTCATGAGTCCCATTGACTGCCATTATATGACTGACAGGCTCCAACAGTCTGAGGTTAAAAATCGTCATTTGTGTACTACTGAAGAAACAAAGTCACCTACATCTGGGATGCCTTGGGGGTAAGCAGAGAAACATCTGATTTTCATTTTAGTAGAAAACTGTTATTTTAATATGCAGTAAACTACAAATACAACATCTTGTTCTTCTTACTATCTTCCAGCTCAAGAAAGCAAACTTTTTGAAGGCTTTGTCATTAGGCTTAAACTCACATTTTACTTTTATCTCATTCGCATTCTGAGGCCCAATGTTTTTCCTAGAAGACGTCGTTATGGTTTTAAGTGAATTTTAAATAAGTAATAACTGTGATAAATGTTTTATTCATTTTTACATCAAAACTGTACTGACATTTTGCCTTGACACTCTGGTCCCCATGAGAGTTAAAAGACAATGGAGGACGTTCACACTAATCTGGGCAACCAATTATTTCTTCTTTTAAGCAGACCATCCCTTTGTTAATTTTCTTTCATTTTCCAATTAAACGAGATAAAACATAAAAGCATATCAGCATTAATGCCCATCCTGATTTCTTTAAAGGGGTATCTTTATGCATGCATAGTGAAGAAAGTTCTCAAATCCTTTCTAGTGCTGGTCTCTATGCAGACACAAATTCAAAGGCCTTTGTAAGTCAGCGGCCAATGCACCAGGGAGAGCGAGAAGATCTGAGGATCTATTCTCATGGTACTCAGTTTTGGGCTCTGTAAATTTCTGAACTTGCCTCCAAAGTGGTACGTGCTTCCTGTTGTGATCTGGATGGGCGAGGTGGTTCTTACTGCTGAGGCTTCGTCCCCATCAATGGTCAGCATGGCAAAATTCTCTTTGGTCAGGAAACGAACATCATGCCATTCTCCATCGTTTAGACCAGAACCTATAAAAAAGATGGAAAACTATCGATTAACTCCCAAAACAATGCTGCACAGCTCACTCTGCATGTGTCTTAATTATTATGAAAAAAGATTAGAATAAACATATTTTTCTTATTAAAAAGGATTTTCTAATATATACTGTATCTTGAATTATGAAATCATAGCATACCAACGTTTTTTTGTTTAGTTGCACCACTTGACATTTTGCAACCTAAACTTTTCATAAAAGGTCAAATTATCTTACATTTTAAGAAACCAATTAACCTTGACAGATATTTATAATGGGTTTCCACAAATATTACTTGTAACTGTTATTTAAAAGTAATTCCATCCATTACAATGACTCCAGTATTACTTTTGAGTTACTTTCACCAAAATAACTACAGAGCGCAGCTAAAGCGTTCTGCGTTCAAATACACACAATAGACTGAAGCTTGTCACAGCATCAGCAAAAGTAGCCTACCATGAATATGTCCGAGGTAAATAGTAGGATGATATTTCAATTATTTAGTGTTTTCTGAGTCCGTGTCACAAAGACACATTTCCTGACTCGCCATCTCCTGGAGGTGTAATCTACATTGTTTTATGCTTGTTATATACATGTTATATGTTTGAAATGTTTTTTTTATTGCATTTTAGGCAAGTTGTGATGATTTGTAAAGGTTAAATTAATTAGACATAGTTTATGATCAGCACTGTCTGCCGCTAGCCACTTTCTTTACCTTAAAAAAAAGAAAACTTATATTTAATGAACAAAAATGCTCCAAACATTTTATAAATTAGCTTAAAAAAAAAAAAAAAACTAAACTAAATATAATTATTATACACATACAAGGTTACCCCAGCGAGAGCGAGATTAATAAAATAAATCAATTTATTTCTTATTTAATTTTCAAAAAATGATCAAAAAAGAAAAAAGGGAGACACTGAGACCCACATATAACTAATGAACAGGATTGTACATCCAAATGCAATCCGCAATAGGCTACTAATGATAAAATGACAAGTCTAAAAGTCTCCACCGAGGGCGGTTTTAGGAGGACGGGGGTTCAGGTTAACAAACCCACAGCAGCTGCTGATTTGACAGCCCTGATTGATAAATCAGAGAGTTGTTATTTACTCTGATGCCATCGTGAAGGGCAAAAGTCATCAGAACATAATAACCAGGTTGATGCTAGCTAAGAGCGATGAATTCCTTTCCACCATTAATCATGCACTAGTGAAAGACATTAGCTCATTGGAGGTCCCCAGTGGCCAGTTTACCTCTATCTGTCACACACCACAAAACACTGAACAACTGTTCTCTCCTTCCTGACCGCTCTCACTCTCAGGCACAGTCCACTTGGCACGAACAAGGCCAAAGTACCTTACACGCCATTACCTCTGATAAATTTGTCTCTCAGAAGTTGCTGGTGATATGAAGGGACAGGGTTTTCTGCCATTTACTGGTATGTCATCTATCAGTTTCCCGCAAACTCATTTTGTGCTTGCGTAGGTGTATGAAGCAAACCGAGTAGCAGGCATGCCTGTCACGAGCTGCTCTGTGGGACAGTTGGACAAACAGATGGCTTTTGTGTACAAGATAAATTACGTTAAGTTCCCTGATATGACAACCCACATCAAACGAGTGTCAGTGACGACTGAGATTTAAGTGTACAAAGCTGATGAGATTAAAATGTCTGTTGTTTCTGATTATTTCAGGGGGGGCCCTGGAAAAAAAAACAGCCTTTTAAAGCTGGTTTAGTTGTTATATAACTAGTAAAACAGGTTTGTTACCAGCATAAGTAGTTTCATGCTGGTCAAACCCTTAATTACAGATTAACCCATAATTTGGTTCACCCATAACCAACACAGTCCATGACCAATTTGTACATATTCGCATAAAGTGGCTAATTCGTGCTAATTCGTACAACCTTACTACGATTTTGTAAGATTTGGCTAAACCCCAGTGACGGGTAGGTTTGGGGGTGGGGTTGGGTCAAGGTAATTCATACAAATTTGTACAAATAATCCACTTCGTGACACATTTATGAATTGCCGTAAGATTGGGCTCTCCATAATAACCTCAAATGCACTCTAATCAGATCAGAAATGTGGATCATAGGACACAGTCATGACGTACATCTTCACAAAATCACTATGTCCAGCCTTTTCTCACATTTCCTAATTACACTACATCAGCCTGAGAGAGCAGCACCCCTCCATGTCCTCATGAGAGACCCTGCAGGAGTTACCCACTGTCACGGATTAATTAACACAATGTGGGTCCCTTGAACTCTGACAGATCAACCTACACTCATTACTTTCCACCTGCTTCATCAGCTTCCCATGATGACCTTCATCTCCTCAGGATCGCACACATGCAACTTGTCTCTTCCAACAGGATTGAACTCCACTGAAAAATAATAGACAACACTGCCCAAACAGATTTTGATAAATATCTAGTGGATTCCAGCTGCACAAGACCATTAAAGTGTGAATGACATTTGAAGGACTCAGTGCCCTTTAAAAAGCAGGTGCATCCTCATATGGGGTTCAAAGGTAGAGATGCAATTACAGGGATGCACAGCCTCCAGCTCTATTTGTCATCATGGTAAGTCTGATATTTGAGTACGGGCTGCGAATGGCTCTCTGCAACTCAAGCCAAGAAGCCCCAGATGCAATAATGTCATCAAAAAGGATTGCTGGGAAAGTTTCCGTTTCCTCACTACTCACAGGTTCACAGACACCAAGCCATGATTAATGTTAGGCTTTGCCAGGAAAGAGTGCTCTTGGGAGAGCAGGAACTTCAAGCTTCAGCTTTTCCATGAATATGTTTTTGATAGCAGAGTGTCTGAAATTGTCTTAGAAGCTCCTTTTTAAACTTGAAGAGA
The DNA here is from genome assembly GCA_032359395.1 of Enteromius anoplus. NCBI lineage: Eukaryota > Metazoa > Chordata > Actinopteri > Cypriniformes > Cyprinidae > Enteromius > Enteromius anoplus. The sequence goes on from JAUMHG010000076.1 coordinate 8,179,088, forward strand.
AAGGTGCTGAAATATGTATCATGCCTCCTCTGTCCACCCCACAGAAGAATATTAATGACTTATCCGAGGGAGGTCTTGCTTATGTGACCAATCCAGATTTTCTATAAATGTCACAGGCAAAATCTTTGGAGGAAGTTCAGTAAGAATGAGCGATGCACCAATTTTGCACAGTGTCTGAATCACTGATGGACTTATTCAAATTAGGTACTGGTAAAATCGCAACAGAAAGTGTGAAAACTGCATTTTCAAATTACATTTCAATAGCACAAAGAGTTGTGAATAAGGCACAATATATTAAGCTAAAATAATGGAGGCATGTTTGTGCAAAAAATAAAGACTTAACTTCAATACACAGTGCCATTTCATCATATTTTAATAAATAAGACATTTTTTCTGCACCTCTTACTGTCCCTTTTAATGCATATATTGCTAAATGTAAAGTATAAGTTTATTTCAAACAGTGCTTAAAAGTAAAACTGAATAGAATTATTGCTTGTAAGTTCCATAGCTGGTCTGTTATTGTCATGACTCCAGAATAACCTTTTATTGACGCAATAACATAACTTTGGCAAAACCCTACCACTAAGTAGGCATGCAAATTGTCTGTTGTGACAATGCACTGGCTATTTTGAGTAAAACCTGCTGATATTTGTCTAAGCAGAGTTTAAGACCACATCCTGTTTAATTCATACCTCTAGGCTGACCTGGCACAAAGCTACAGTTTGCTTTGTGTCTTGGCTTCGGCCTGTTGTAGAGTCCATTTCTTGAGGCACAGCCTGTGGGCTCCAGGGGAGGAGGCATTATTGTTTGCAGAGGCTTTTGTAAGTGATGTAAAATACACACGACCACCCGATGCCCTTTACACATTTATCCTCGAGGAAACAGCAAGATTTCCAGTCATTGCTATTAAATTCATTTAATTGCTCTATATGGACTAAGCAAGAGATCGTATAAATAATATTTATTTATGAAGTCATTATATAAATATATCCTTCACGCTATATAATAACACACCATAATTCCATTTTTCTTTTCTTATCATGAAAAGCAAAAATAAAAAAGGTGATGTTAAGTAACTGAAAAAGAGACATAAAACGGGTTATAAAGGAACCTGTAGATGCCAACAACATTGGATATTTCAGCAGAAGCCTGCAGGATAAACCTGATATTCTCTGCTCCCAGTCACCTCCACATATCACATTGATTTTTGAAGCCATCACCACCCTGAAGGGGACAGGAAAACGAGAGAGAGGAACTCTGCTTATTTCTGACTGATAAAACTCTGGCTCTGAAATGGACTAACCTCCTGTTTTCCTCTGGAAAATGGACACGGTTACGGAAGGTTCATGGGTCAAGGCTTTGAGCTTTTCAAAGCTGTGTTTTTTTTTCATCTTGGCAAAAGGATGGCCAGCAGTGTTTAACAAGACACGGAGCTACAAAACAGAGGACACTGTAACGGACACTATCAGAGTGAGAGCGGCTAAGATAACAGAGATCTCACACAGACATTATTGACAATAGGCAAAGTCATGGACATGAGATATCCTTTGTCTGATCTTACTGTAAATTATAGATGAGCTAAAGACATAATAACACTGTTCCTATACCAACGCCTCATTGCCTACTGTCTACATAGGCATCCTAACTCTAAAAGTGACTCATTAAGAATCTTTCAAACTTGACAAGGACCCCCAAATATTACGATCTCGTCATGATAAATTTGCTAAAATAAAAATGACTCACATACACTGACATTCAAATGTTGTTTTTTATTTGAATAAATTAATACCTTTATTCAGCATCAACAGATGCCTGTAAAGATCTCCTTTGTGTTACAAAATATTTAAATAAAATAAAAAAACCTTGAACCATCTATTCATCAAATAATTCTCAAAAAATATGCTTGAGCACCAAGACTGGAGTAATAGAAAAAAATTATGTTTTCACTGTACTTTTTGATAATACTGTATGTATATATGTATTGTGTCGAAAGTGTAATTATAATAATAAAATGTGCATATTATAGTCACAAAAATATATACATAAACACAATATATGACAAAAACAACATGTTATTTATTATATTATTGTACTGAATTGAAAATTTGTTATTCAGACATTACCTGGTGGAAAATTAATATTATTATTTATTAAAATAAAGAATAATATGTATTGGGCTCCCTCCCCCTCTATCTATTTAATCTACAGTACATGTATTTCTGCCCAGAAAAGCCTTCACTTTGGGACGCATACCGATGATGCCTTAAAATGCTGCCTTTGTAGGCAGCTCACTGAGACTTTGGAACAGAGAAAATGACTCCCTTTGTTGAAAAAGGCTGTGTGAGACATCTGTTCATTCTGGCTAAAGAGGAAGGAAGGCAAACAGGAAGAAGTAGTCTAAAAAGCAAAGAAGCTGTTAAAGAACGATTCAGAGCAGCTTTTGAGACCCACTGTGAACAAACATCCCTGAAAGATCAATGGATTATTGCATAACATCCATCAAGATAGTTCCCTAACTTGGAATTCAAAGCATGAGAGAATACAGGAAATTAACACCGCATCCTCCCTGAACAGTGCAAAGAATGGAGGCCTCACATCTATTCTGTCATCTATGGACAAATACCTCCAGCTTTTGGAAATGGAGATGCTGTTGACACAATACAAGCCTTTCGAACCAATCTGCTAGAAAGCAGGTGTTAAAAAGTCTACAGAAAAATAATAAAAAGACGTCTGTGTAATTACATCTGCTATACCGTGGGCACACAGGGAAAATACACAAGGTTTTCTATTGATCCACAATTTCTTTTAAATTATTTTAGCCACAGTTTTTTCTCTTCAATGAAGAAAGTCAGATGAATTTCCGCCCCCGTTATGCTCTAAAACGTACAGTTCAGTAAAGAAAAGCTGATAAAATTAGATAAAATATTGAAATGACGGCACAAACAAAACATTGAAAACAACCACATTTACATAAACATCTCTTATAAAAGTTGGCACATAAGAACAATCCATGATATTTACATTCAACATGCTTTCAAGGTTGGTAAACAGTTAAGACACAAAAATGTTTTCCGGCTACAGAGACATTTAATGTTAAAGGGGTCATACAAAAGCAAATTTCCACAAGCTAATATGATTCTTTAGGATCTTAATGGAAAGTTTGTAATATAGATCACTTTAAAATTTCTCAAAGATAGTGTAAAAAACGCTCATTTTACCCTGTCAAAAACAGCTCTTTAGAAATCACTTTGTGCTGTGTACTTCCCCTTTAAATCTTCACGAGCTCCGCTGACTCCGCCCCTCTTTTCCGAGGCACTCTCGGAGGATCTTTTTTTAGCCATATTCATAGTGAAACTGGCTAATTAGCACATTATTAGGAAAGGAGATGTGCAAAGATTCATTAAAAGACATTATACTCACTGCTTCTGAAGGTGAGGCTGGATCATGAATGATTCTCGCAAACTTAAACGCATTTTGGTTGATCAAGGGGCGTGTTTCCCTTCAAAACCAAACGTAACGTTAATCCTCTGCGTCTTCAGTCACTCAGATGTCGGTGGTAAATCACTACTGCTATGTTCATTAATACATTCAACAACAAAACACCTCAATCTCTTTGGTGTCTTGCTTGTCTCTGTGTCTCAGTCTGATGACGGCTCACTCAGGGCGGGTCTGAGATAAGACACCAGTTCAGTCTGTGTGACACGCCGCTGTCAATCAAATATTGTGGGAGTGGCCTCTGTGATGCCACACAATTGTGAATTTACAATTTAAATATAATTGATTATTGTAACGCAAAGCAGAATTTTCAGCATTATTACTTCAGTTTTCAGTGTCACATGATCCTTAAGAAATCATTATAATATGCTGATTTTGTGCTCAAGAAACGTTTCTTATTATCCTTATAAATTCTGAAATTTAGAATACTTTTTTGGAAACAGTAATATGATTTCAGGATTCTTCAATGAAAAGCAAGTTCAAAATAACAGCAGTTACTTGAAACAGAAAGCTTTTCTTAACAATGTAAAAGGCTTTAGTGTAATCTTCCATCAATTGTATGCATTCATGCAGAATAAAATGACTGAAAAACTGATCTCAAACTTATGGCAATATTTACAAAGCAGAATGTCTATGCTGAGCACCTAAATTATGTGGAAAATACCTAAATATTATAAAACCTGAACTGATAGTAATATATTCTATCAGAGAATAGCCAAAATTACCTAATCATTTAATAAAGAAAATATGAGATGCAGGGCATGTGTGGTACAAGTCTGCAAAAAATCTCTGTGATCCCACTGTGGTAATAAATAGCAAGTAATAAACCCAAATGTCCGTTCACCTTAACTTTCCTGGTGGAGCTGAAAGTTCAATATTGAATAGGAATACACTGCAATAATGGAGATCCCCCAAGGGAATCATAGGGCAAACACTATACCTTACTATGATTATAATGTTATATTGTCCCAGTTTATGAGCTTGCTAAATTGCCTTCCGCCTGGATTGAGAAGCCTCTCAAATTACCTCGGTGGGGCAAATATTTAAGACTGAAGCACAAAGTCAACTCAAATTCATAAGCGCTAGAGGGCTTCATAAATTTCAAAGAAAACAGATTCACTTAAACAAGCGGGATCAATATGTGATAGAATGCTAGAGAAAGACGAGAGGAGAGAGGCAATTGGCAGTTCTTTCAGTCCTCCGAGTTCACATGCCTTGAAGGTATCAGACCTTGGCTGGAGACACGGAAAGAGCCACAGCTGAATGCATATAAGCCACAAAACAAAAAACGCGCCGAGCATAACAATTTGAAGCTTTTTCTTTCTTTTTTTTCAAAATTATCCCATTAACACAATGGAACAGGTCTGTGATCGGCACGATTCATCAAACTGTCAGCGACATGACTTGTCAGTGTTTTTCTTACAGGCTTACATTTCATGAGTGGAAAATCACTGGCAATTTTCAGTCGCCTTGTCAATTTCGGTTGTAATTGAACATGCAGCAATGCTCCGAATACCTATTAGGTTTTTCTTAGAGGGTATAACGGCACTAACGATTAAAAAGGAAAACAAATGTGTAAAGGACCCCTATTTTAAACCGTGCCACTGACACGTAACGTTAAAGATTTAACATCTGTTTCCAGACAGTATCATTACAATGATTAACAATTTTATTGCAAACAGCGGCGTTTGACTATAGCTCTAACCGGGCCCATTAGTAAATAAGCGGAAAACAAACAAAGGCAAACATATTTTCACTCGATTCCTCATGCTTAATTAGAAAACATCTCAAAAGTTGGATCATTCTCTTGACAACTGCGCACTTGATTACCATGGCAACAACCTTGCTATATCCCCACCTAATTATGACTAATTATCTGTTACTGAGGGAAGTAATCAGCACTTGCCATTGGCTCCCGAGAGATGATGATTAAATGCTGAAAACACTGAGTGTTACCAGCTCAAGATGTTGATACGATCATGATGATTCTCGAATTTAACCAAAAAGTGGGGTTTTCATATTATTGGCTGTTAATGGGACATTAAAAGGAAACACTCTGTCAGATATGTTTTGTATGAATCATCTTCAATAATTTGTATTTAGTGAAGAAGTTCTAATACCTAACATGGTAGCATTCCCACCCGTTACAAATGGATTCGCCACACTGAGTCATTCATGACATGTCAATTTACTTAACGTGACGGCCGTTAATCTTCAGTGCTTAAAGAAAAAGATGATGAAAACTCCTTTCAATGCATTTAAATCAGTAGGCAGAAAATGCACTAAATTGCTGAAATAATAAGTAAAAGTAAGACGATGGCAATTACGCAAGCCTCCCCTCTGGAATTTGACTTAACTAGAGCCTATTAGCAAGACTACACTCATTTATCAGACTCCTCGTCCACATTTCCAAAGCCAATTTGCAGCTCAAGACAAGCAGAATGGACCTTTAACCCGGACAAGAAAGGGATGGAGCCAGAAGGCAAACAAGCTGAGCTGCAAAAGAGAAAAAAATATTCACACAGTATAGATGAAAGTTTACTGTATGACCCTACTAACCTGTTTGATGTCTGGATCAGTCTCCTATCCAACATCATTATGGGAAGGATAGCTTTAAGTTCACTTGAGATAACAATTCTATCAGAACTCGAGATAACAGTTCTATCCCTGACATAATGTTCAGGGACTGAATAACATTCTAAAATTCTACAATACTTATTTAATACAAATCCCAAACAAATCACTACTTCCAGTAAATCACAAACAGATCACAATCGAACAAACTGTTCTTTATAAAACATACAGAGTGATTCGAATTATATATACTACAACAAACTGCAATATAAGCTACTTCAGTGTAGTTACTGACTGGCAGCATTGGGCACGTTACTTTAAAAATGTAATTAGTTATGTTTACTAGTTACTTCACACAAATAGAAACCGAGTTACATCATTATAAAGTAACTAATTATAATTTACAGTAAATATTTATATACAGTAAGTCAAATAACTTGGATCTCTCCAATATAAATGTTAAATGTATGAAAAGGACACTAAACAGTATAAATTATTATTATATAACATTGTACACTAATCTACATTATTTAAATGTTTCTGTGGGACAATATATATATATATATATATATTTGAAATATATTTCGGCATTAGTAGTTTGCCATGAAGCAAAGCCGGCAAGGATGCTGAGGGTGTGGCTGGTTAGACGCGGCGTCTCGTTCCTTCAAGGAACTGGGGTTACAGTCGTAACCTGAGACGTTTCTCTTCAGGAACTCGAGGTCCAGCAGAGGCTATGGGGAACGAGAAGCCCACGCCCCCACACCTTCATCGTCCTGCCCAGTGTGTGTGCCTACTCACCAAGCACCGCAGCACCGGGCGTGGCCCATAGGTCCAAATTATAAAACCGCACGAAGGTGTGAGGGGTAGATCCCCCCGCCGCCGCACATATCTGCTCCAGAGAGACCCCTGACTGCAGGGCTTTGGAACAGCTACCCCACGGGTTGAGTGGACGATGACTCATATGCAGTATTAATCGCATCCACTATCCACCTGCTCGCTGCAAGTCCTCTTTTTGGTGGACTTAAGCAGACCAGGAGCTGCTCAGTCCTGTGCCACAGTTCCATTCTGTGGACATAGGTGTCCAGTGCTCGCACATGCAGTTTAGCCCCCGCTGGCCGGGCTCCAAGAAAGGAGGAGGGTTGAAGGCCTGCACCACCTTAAGCTTGGAGTGGGCGACCCCTGGGGAAAACTTATATTGCAGAAATTCCAGCACTGTACGGCAGTTAAGTGGATCCTGCCGATGTTCTCCGCACCAGGAGAAAAAGACATTCCACTTTAGGGCATACAGTTTCCTCGTAGCTGGGGATCTGGAGTGGAGAATGGTCTCCACAACCTCGATTGATAGACCAGTGGCAATGAGCTGCGCCCCTTCAGGGGCCATACCCATAGTTTCCACAGCTCCGGGCAGGGGGTGCACCACGGTGCCCCCTGCCTGTGACAGGAGGTCTCTTCTGACTGGAATCTCCCACGGGGAGCCGTCTACAAGAGACATCAGGTCCGAGAACCATACTGGGCCCGGCCAGAACGGAGCTACAAGCAGTAGACTGACCTCGTCCCGGCGCACTCTCTCCAGAGCTCCTGGAAGCAGAGCAATTGGGGGAAAAGCGTACAAACGGAGCCTGGGCCACGTCTGTACCATCGCCTCCAGCCCCAGCAGAGCTGGATGAGCTAGAGAGTACCAGAGGGGACATTGGGCATTCTCCTTTGATGTGAAGAGGTCCACCTCTGCTGTATAAAAGTCTCTCCAGATTTGCTTCACCATCTGAGGATGAAGCATCCACTCCCCGGGCCTCGGCCCCTGTCTCGACAGGAAGTCGAGTCGCTTCCACATTTTGATGGCCGGTAATATAAACTGCTCTGAGAGATAACAGCTTTCCCTGAGCCCACACCAGGATGCGCTGAGCCAGCCTGAATAAGAGGCGTGATCTCAGCCCCACCCTAGTGGTTGATGTACGAAACCAGAGATGTGTTGTCCATGCAAACTAACACATGCCGGTCTCTCAGGTCCGTGAGAAAGTGTTTCAGTGCCTGAAACACGGCCAGCATCTCCAGGCAGTTGATGTGCCAGGAGAGATGGCTCCACAGACCACGGACTGAGCGGCCACTCATGACGGCTCCCCAACCGGGAAGAGATGTGTCCGTTGCGGGCGTTATGCGGGACACGGAGCTCCCAGCACCGGGCCCTGATACAGGAACCTGGGTTCCCTCCACATGTCTAAGGCCCATATCGTTCGGCGTGACGCTTTGATCATGCTGAGGGGATTTCCCCTCAAGGAAAAACCTCTGTTCTTTAGCCAGCACTGCAGGGGTCTCGTGTGCAGCAGACCAAGAGGTATCACGTTGGATGCAGCTGCAATGAGACCCAACTGTTTCTGGAACTGCTTGACAGTCAGTGACTGGCCCTCTCTCACAGCTGAGACTGCCATGCGAATTGACTCGATGCGGGCATGGATCATTCAAGCGTGCATCGCGATCAAGTCCCATATCACACCGAGATAGGTGATTGTGTGTGCTGGCTGCAATACACTCTTTTTGGCGTTTAGCCTCAGCCCCAAACGTTGCATGTGAGCGAGGACGGCATCTCAATGTCTCCTCGCCTCCTCCTCTGACTGCGCTAAAATGAGCCAGTCATCTATATAATTGAGGATGCGAATGCCCTGAAGTCTCAACGGCACAAGGGCGTCATCCACACATTTCGTGAACGTACAGGGTGAGAGGGACAAACCGAAAGGGAGAACCCGATACTAGTATGCTTTGCCCCCGAAAGCAAACCTCAGATATCTCCTGTGTGAAGGATGGATTGATACATGAAAATACGCATCTTTCAAATCTATTGTGACAAACCAGTCCTCGGACTTGATTTGTGACAAAGCCCTGCTTCACTGTCAGCATCCTGAACTTCAGTTTCATTACTGAGCGGTTCAGGGGTCTGAGATCCAAAATGGGCCTCAGCCCTCCATCCTTCTTTGGAACGATGAAATACCGGCTGTAGAACCCAGACTGACCTTTGTGAGGAGGAACCACCTCGATGGCCTTGAAGGCGCTGCAGACAGACGGGTGGGGGGCCGCCCTCTGAAGCCCTAAGGCAGAGACCTCAGGGCTTCTTTCTAGGGGTCCTCTTAGCCTGAAGCACAACCCTCAAATCCTGCTTCGGCTGTGAGGACCCCTGTACGGAGCACCGCCAGTTCTCCCTTTTCCTCCTGGGAGGAGCTTGTTCGCGACACTCCGCTTCTGCACTTCCCCGTACAAGGAGCTAGTACTCAGCTAGGGCTGCTCCCACCTAGCAGCCCTGCGAGTCGGAGAGCGGCGAGGGAGGAACCAATGAAACGCCGCCGCCTGTTTGCGTGCCTCTTGGTGCCTGTCGACGACCGTATTGACGGCGTCGCCGAACAGGCCCTGAGGCACCAGCGGGGTGTCCATCAGGCATGCCCTGTCCTTTTCTTTTACGTCAGACAGGGTTAGCCAGAGATGCCTCTCTGTAGCCACCAAAGCTGACATAGACCGGCCAATATACCGCGCGGTCTCTTTGGTGGCTCGCAGTGAGAGGTCAGCGGTCCTCCTGAGCTCACGGATGTCATCAGAGCTCACCGTGTACTTCTCATCCAAGTCGCTAAGCAGGTCAGCCTGGTATGCCTGCAACACTGACATCGTGTGCAGGCATGTGGCAGCCTGACCTGCTGCTGAGTACCCCTTCCCAACCAGCGCTGATGTTGTTCTGAGCTGCTTGGAGGGAAGGTACGGAGCCTTCAAGGACGATGCGGCAGGAGACAGATAGCCCGCAAGCGTCTGTTCGATGCGCAGCACTGTCCTGTAGCCCTGCTCTCTCATTCCAAAAACGTTGCCATAAAAGTCCATGGACAAATGAAAGAGCCTGGCTGAGTGTGGTTTATTCCATGATCTCGACCTCTGGGTGTGGAGAATGGGAAAAAACGGAAGGCTCCGTTTTGAAGGTGGTGGCTGAGCCAGCAGATAACACTCATCCAATTTACTGGTGCGGGGCTCAGGCTTAACCTCATCGGGCCATTCCAACCTCAGTTTAGCAACGGCCCTGGTCACCACCTCCAATAACTCCTTATACTGGGGCTACGAAGACACTTTCTCAACACTGTGCACCTCTTTACCCGCAGATGAAGAGAGCAACATTGCTGAACCACCCTGAGATCGAGAAGGATCCGCAGCATGTGCTTCTTCGATCTCATGGTCAGCGCCGGACCTCACTGAGGAGGGCTGAGAGAGGGACTCGTCCGACTCCGAATCCTACATGCCAGCGAGAGCCCGCTGCGATCCCCACGAGCGCTTTCTCCGCTCGGCCTCGGCATGAGCGGGTCCATCGCTGCGGGGAGTCGCAGTGAAGGCTCCCTTCTCAAAGAGAGCCTTCCTGGATCTTAGCACGTGCACTGAGAGCTTTTAACAGTGTGATGTCACCTCCTATGACGTCTGCCCATTTCACACACATTCAGAGCCGTAACGCTGGAGACGTTCCCCATAGCGTCTGCTGGACGCGGCTCCATGTCGGCGACCCATGCACCTTCACACCACAGTTTACGGTATGTCAAATACAGGTAGGTTACACTGTGCATCTATTAAGATGAACTGAGCCATAAACTACAGTGACGCTGCATTTTACTGTCAGTAATGGTAACGGCATTGTAATGGGGGAAACAGTAATTAATTTGATTGCTCATTACTGGAATAAATGCTGTTTATTTATAACACCATTATTATTCCCTTCACTGCTGACTGGTGATTTGTGTGACGTGTTTACAGTAGTTAAAGATACATATTCTAATCTTTGGCATATTTTATAACAATAAATAACATGTTCCCACAAAAGAACTGCACTTCCCAATATTTATTCATTAAAAGAACAGTTAATAGTATCATTAAGGAACCAGAATTACTGGCTGTCTTACAACTGGCAATATATAGAAAATGGTCAGGTGTTGTAGAATTTGACGCTGCAAGGATTAGAAATTCATTGCATAAACCTTATTAGCCATTTGTGAAATCAGATTGATCATGAATGCTCTCAATTCAGCATCTATACCCCAGAACTAAAGTATTCAAGAAGCATGACTAAGGCAATCATTTATTAATTTGTCAAGGTAATACTTCTTCAGCTAACGATTCTCTGCAGATGGAGGAAAAAAAAAAAGTCAAAGCTCTTAAAAACCAGACTCTATTTGCATTCTAATACCCCATGTCAGATTAACAAGAAAACCCCTGCCATGCAACCACATGTATAAACCTGCTTAATGTTATATCGACAAATATATTTGGTTTCAAAGATAGCGTTTTAAAGGATTTGAGAGGCTTTCATAGGAAATGAAGAATATGTGCATGTGTTTCACTGATATTTGAAAATCAAATACTTGCAACAGGTGGGAAAATCCTATAATCAGACAACAAACAGATACTGTAAAATTATTTAATCCTGATTTATTCTACAGCTATGATTTAAGAACAAGTGGCACACCGTCTCAATACTTCTATTGATAAAGTCTGCAATTAATCCAGTAAATCCAATAATATGCTCAAGTCTGGATTAAAATTTCAGATCCTGAAGACCTATTAGCTTGGGTCTGGCCAGAACATTAATCTCATAGCCATCACTGAGGACTGACTATGCATGGAACTCCATCAAGATATTACTTGACTTTTCCATGCTGGAGTTCAATGTGGAGTCAATTTGCTTTTCTTACAAGAGATAAAGGATTCCATAGAGGTGGAGCCCAATTAGCCTTGAAGTTAACAATGTTAGAATAAATACCCTTTCTCCTAATGGCCTATTAGCATCTGAGTTTGGCAAGTGTATCCAGAATGTCTATAGGTGGCTTTGGGCTAATGGTCTGCTTCAGACAGACAAAGACACTTCTAATGTTAACAAAAAAAGCTTTTTGTGATTCAGACTATGTTATCCACATGCATTGTACTGTAAATGCAGAAATTGCATGTAATAAAGTCCAGTTCTGAGGGGAAAAAAATTATTATGAGATATAAAATGCAATTCTGAGAAAAAAAAATCATTTTGAGAATTTGTCTCGCAACTGTGACATTATTTCTCAGAAGTTTATAAACTTTCTGTATAACTTGCAGTTGTAAGATTGTTTTTTTTTAAGAATTGCAAGATGTAAGCTCCCAAGTGTGAGAAAAAGTCAGAATTGCAAGATGAAAAATTGCTATAACTTCATGTATAATTTTTTTCAGAGTCATAAATGAGCTTTCATAGATGTCAAATGCTGTTCTTTTAAACATTTTATTAATCATACTCATTATAGAATCTTAAAAACACTGATCACAGTATCCACAGCTGTTTTCAACATTGCTAATAATAAAAAAGCTTCTTGAGCACAAGATCATTAAATCAGAGTAGTGTCTGAAAGACTGTCTTACACTGAAAACAAAAGTAATGGCTACTGAAGATCTACCTATCTATCTGACTCTGTCTTTATATATAATAAATAAATGATATTTGCCCAAATGTTGTGCTCTACACAGAGTTCTGTGCAAAATTCACAAGTGCATTGCAAGAAAAACAAGAGATGCTTATATTCATAATCGTTCGTCAAAATATAATAACTTTACCTTTTCTTAAAATAGTAGCTATAAAACAGAAACCTGAGTGTTAAAGAGTAACTCTGGGACGTGATGGAACTTTACAATATTGCTAAAACTGGTGCTGATTGATTATACAGTATTTAAACTATTTTTATAACACTAAACATAAAGTAAATGATCAAGCACAGTAGGTGCTGCTTTGCTAGAAAAACAACACTTTTTGAGGCTGATGAAACTTTATGAGATCTCCATGTAACAGCCATTGAGTCTGTGTGGGGGAAGAATGTCAGCTCACCTGATGCAATGTCCACGCGCATGTTTTTCTGCTGGGTGACGTTAATGTGCGCTGTGACTTTTCCATCGTTTAGAGCCAATTCCAGCATTCCATCTGCCAAGGAGCTGAACAGAAGCAGGCCGCTGGGGTTCCAGGTACGGAACTGGAATCCCACAGACACCATATTGTGGTCCCTCCTTCCTGGCAGCTGCAGAAAGCTGGTGCCATTGAAGAAGACAGGGAACGTGTGTGTGTCCACACAGGAGAACGTCAGGTTGCGCTAAAAAAATTAGTCAAGAAATACATTATGTACCGCTGTAAAAAATGTGAGATAGTTAAATGAAAAGTTCACCCAAAGGATGATATTTTGAAAAAGGTTTGCTTTTGGGTCACCACTGCTTTCCATGGTATTTTTTTTTCCAACTATGAAAGTCAGTGGTGACCCGAAACAGCCTGTTACAAACTTTTTTCAAAATATCTTCCTTTGTGTTCATCACAACAAATAAATTCAAACAGGTTTGGAACTACTTGAGGGTAAGTAAATGATGACATAATTTTCATTTTTCAACTGTTTATGGCTCAAACAATTTCAAGGTTGTACTTAATGCTTTATTGGGTGTAATGCTTTATCGGGTGGTTGTTCTGCACGCTTGATAAATAAACTACAGCTAGTTCAAAATGCAGCAGCTAGGGTCCTTACTAGAACCAGGAAGTATGAGCATATTAGCC
>JAUMHG010000076.1:8232723-8258405 GCA_032359395.1 Enteromius anoplus
GGCGAGTTCCCATATGTAACGTCTCCGTTCCCTCCTTCAGGGAACGTGGGTTACGATAGTAACCTAGACGTTTTTTATTATAAAAACATCTAATTAACTCTCTTTTTATAATGCAAAAACTCACTTTTTGCATTGTACAGTCAGAATTGTTTTTATATTTTAAATAATTCATTGGTATACCTGAAGGCTATTGGATATTTCCTGTACATGCTTTTATTTCCCATTTTCATGAGAAAGACTAATAATGCATAGGGGGTAGGCCTGATAGAACAAAAGACTGAATTGACAGAACAATACATAGAACGACAGATAGAATGACAAAGAGGCAAAAAGATGGATAGATGGATACTGCAACAGGCAGACATTGATAGAATGACAGACAGAACAATAGAGAGATATAACAATATAATGATAGACAGTTAAATAGAACAACAGACAGTTAAATGGATGTATGGACAGACAAATATAGATTCAATGATAATGACAGACAGACATATAGATAAATAGATAAATAGATAGATAGATAGATAGATAGATAGATAGATAGATAGAAACAACAATATATGGAAAACAGGTGGACAGAAAGATTGAAAGATAGAGATATAATGAGAAATAGAATGATATACTCTCACTGTTATGATCAGCTGGATGGCCAGCTAAGGCAAAAGGATCACACTCCAGCGCTCTGCGAACTCTCTGTGTGTGTTTGTCTCTGTTTTCAAGCCTGGACTCATTCTATGAACTCAGGTCTCCGCCCACTCGTTTGTTGTCATGGTGTTTTATTGTTGTCTCCGCCCACTCTGACGTGTATATATACTCCGGAAGTCTTTGTGTATTCACGGACTGTTGTTTTCGTGTAACATGATTCTCTGTGTTCCCGAGTTTCCTTGTTTTTCGTCTATTTCATTGTATTTGGATAAACTGTTGCCGACCCTTTGCCTTCCTGACCATTCTACTGGATTTGCCTATGTTGTCTCTGTTCTCTGGTGATTTACTCTGCCTGTTCACTCTTCTATTCTCCATTAAAGATGTTGCGTTTGGATTCGCACGCCTCCTCGACTCCTTCTCGTTACAGTAACTATACATTGATTGTACCCTGTTATGAAACAATGCATGCATTAAGAATATTGGATGATATCACTATAACTGTCACCCATCAAAGCAGATAAATACCAATTCTGCTTTCTATTGATTTTGTGCTCACTCTCTCTTTCCTCTTCTATATTCAGCCTAAAAATCTTTAAAATACATTAGTAAGGCTAAATAATGCATCACTGATGGAGTCAGAACGTTGGATGCTGGCATATGGACATTACCTACAATAGTCCTTTATGATGCTGCTCATCTGACTAGCACTACTGTAATGAGCATTCCTCTGTGACATCATCACCCAGGGTCCCGTAGCAAACGTACTCTGGCACGACTGGTCCTTTTTGGTGCCAACATGCTGTCAAATTGAACTTTTCTCAGCTCTCTGGTCCAGTGACATTGGAAATGGTCACAGCGATTGTCCTAAAGCTAATTATATTTTAAAAAACTGACAATGTGATTTCAGCGGAACATGTGCTGTATGGATGTGGATTTTATTAGAGGGTCCCCAGTGTCATTTCTATTCATAATACTGAGTAAAAAAGGAAAAAAATCCCTAGTCTATCATATAAAAATGTCATGCTCCATCGACAGGATGAGGTCCAGACTTACCCTATTATTCACAAATTTAATGACTAAATAAGATTGCGCAAGATCGATGGCGACTGCATATCTGCATGGGAATTCTAGGCAAGAATGACACAAGTGACAGAAATATCCTCTCTTCGACTCTGATAAGGCATCATTAACATGCATCATAGCCTATGACTTTCCTACGGCAATAAGAATCCAATCTCTTATGAAACTGAGAAAAAGTTTGAGAGTTTTTTCCAATATTACTCACATAGGTGTCTCTAAAGTACACAATGGAGCCTCAGAGGTGCACAGAGCTGTCATGCCATTGATGTGAAGCCTCGTGTGGCTGGAAAACATGTTCACTGGACACCACTGCGCTGCTTCAGAGTGACAGGGAGCCCTGTGTCGCTGATGGAGGCAGTGCCAGAGGGCATATCCCATTACTTATTCCCCCGAACCCCACCAGACTTCAGTGAGAAAGGTGGTTGAATGGAAATCCCGGCTTTATACACACCTGCAAGCCGCTATTATCACAGCCACCTGACAATCTTGTGTTGCTTCATGCTGTCTAAATTGAAGTACATAAAGTAATCAATCTGGTTGTAAAATCAAGCAAAGTAAAACTATTTAACTAAACACTATATGTTATATGGGGAGAGGTCATTAAAGGATAGTTCACCCAAAAATAATAATTCTGTCAACATTTATTAACCCTTAAAATAGTCTTTTGTACACAAAAGGAGATATTGTGAGAAAGATGTAGGTTGCCAATTAGAATTCTATAAACAAATAACTGATAAATGGCTAATAATAATAATAATATATACCATTAAAGTAAAATGAAAGAAAACACATTAAATATAAATCTATATTTATTTATTTAAAAAAAAATTGAGTAACAATATTTAAATGATTCAAATTAATTTATTACAAAATTCTAATGTACAGTGGATTTTAAGAGTATATTTCTTATTTATATTATTATATTTCTTATTAATAAACAGGACAATTTTAACATCAGCTGATATAATTATGATATAAAATATGATATAATAATAAATTTAAGATTTAAATTTTTTTATTTTAACTTTAGATTTGAGTAATTCTGATATGTTATTATATATTTGCATTAAGCCCTTTTTTGTTTTTCAGTTTAGTTTTTAGTTTTTGTTTTTTTTTGCACTTTATATAAAAATATTTTGCACATTTTTTTTTAGCTTTTAGTTTATTAAACACAATATCATCAATAAATAAATAAAAGAAAAAAAATCTTTAAATTGTCTGATGGGTCACAATCAACTTGGTAGTAAAATAATTTTGCCATCCTTACATAAAATATGCAAAATTTATCACAGAATAATGATCCAAGCCTAGCTATGACAGAACTTTTAGGTCATTTTTCGGTTAGCTGTTCCTTAGAGGTAAACTGCCACATATGTGTGTACATGAGCTCTGCTTGACAATATAAACATCATAAAATTATGCATATAGCCATGCCAAGAACACCAATTTATTCATGCATAGGTAATACTGCATCTCCTCAAGGAAGAAAGATTTGTATGCAGCTTACACTGTACCTCTTAGAAGAATTTGTAAAAGAGGCATAGTTACAGTAGCATTTAATATTACAATATTTTGTATACATAACAGAGCCCATTGACTCATTGAGTTTAGAAATAACATGCAATTTTAAAGCCTTTAAAATCAGAGCCACGGACTCCCACAGCGAGGCTCATGTATAAAACATCCACTTGGATCTGAATTTGCCCTCCCATGAGAGCCTATCACAGCAACAAAAAAACAAGCAAAAATGCTTTTAACGCACAATTAGCAGTGGTTTATTTATTTTTTGCTTTCTCCCTCATAAAATAAATAAATAAATAAAACCAAAATCTCATTCCATCAAAGATGCGAAACTAAACTTCAGAGACGTCCTACGAGGACACGGAAACTTCCATTTTAATTAAATAACATTTTCAGTGAGTGATGAGGAACAAACTGAATTTAATAAACATGTGAACTGTGCACATAACACCGAGATAAATCACTGCGTTGTCACATCTGTTGTAGATTTTCGCTCAATTAGTCTTAAGCACATAGTGTTTTCCAAAGCACAGTTTGGTGTAATGGGTTGAGTCGTTGTCGCCCAGTTATTCACGCAATAATTCTCGGCTGGAGTTATTGAAGTAATGACTCTGCGGTGCCATATAGTGTATGGATGTTTATTGGAATCACACAAAACTATATCAAGTCTGAGCACCTGTGAAATTGAAGTTTGTAATATATTTGCATAAAAAAACAACAGCCGAAAAGTGTTCATTGAGGTATTGTGATGAAAAATAAAGGGTCTGTTCATTCTGGTGGGTGTTAATATATGTATATGAGTGAGAACAATGAAAATGTACCTCCTCTTTTGTTCAGCTTGGCGTATCCAGGTGCATAGCCACTAGTGAACACAGACGAGCTGGTGAAGGCATTATGGGGGAGTGGTGTGACCAGAGCGTCATCACATTTTTCTATTGAAGAAAAAGAGAAAAGACATTACAATCACATGAAATAACAACATAAAGCAGCGAAGCAGCACTTCAATTTCAAATCTCTCTGTTTTAGGAGAGTAAAAGTACCCACAAGATGAGGGAAGAAATGAGAGAAGACAATGTTTACTGAGCTGAGATGCCCATCACGGCAGACCTTTTCTGACTGCAGGCTCTATTAACAGTGGCATATTAAAGAGTCAAAGTGTTTGGAGGATGGATGCTGGGCTGCCGCTGGTCATTACACAGGTCTGAGGGCTTTACGGTTACAAGGCTAAAATGCCAAGGCAAGTAATCTTTTCCAGTACATACTGTATGAAGAATATTAGCAATGAACTGAGCTGGTTATTAGTTTTTCAGCAGAAACAACAGAAATGTGTTAAGTAATACAAGCAGTGGGTGGGTGGCACATACTCTACTCATAACACGCCCTCAAATTATAAAAAAATTAAGTACTCTTGGCATATTTAACAGTGCATCTCTAAAAATAATTATTATTTTCTCTGCAAAAACCTGATAGAGGTGAATGGCAACAAGCCCAGTGTGGCAGTGCGATATTATTTGACTTAAAATCAAAAAAGGAAAAAAAACAACAACAATGTGTGGAAACAAAGATATTGGAAATTTTCAAAAACGTTGTACATAATTTGATTGCATATTTGATATTTGGCATATTTGCATATTTTAGTCTTCGCCTGGTGTCTCGTACACAACTGTGACAGTGGCGACATGCCACGATATAAAAAACCGACTGATTTTCCAAAAGGCTTCGTTGAAGAAACATGAACACGCACTGTAATGCATGTTTAAAAACCAAACCGAGGCATAGGTGTTTTTATATCACTGAACTGTGTCTTTAGAAAAGTGTCAGAAAAATGCCATTTTCATTTCATTCTGCATGTAAGGCAGCGTTTGTAAGCTCAGAGCTGCTTTGTCTACAGCTGTTCCTGGTGAAAACTTGTTTCTCGTGCTTAAAGCACCTCCTGCTGGCAAAGAATGAGTTTGCATTTTTAATAAATATGTCTGATTTAAGCAGCGAACATATTAAGCTTCTTATCAAAAAAAGAATCTACTCTAGAAGGACTTAGCTGTTTCTATTGATTCTATTGGGATGTCTACCGGAAGTTACATTAGGGCCACAAAAGCACGCATGCACAGTAATTTTAGTTTTTTGTTGTTGTCGTTGAAACGCGCTGTCAGTCAATTAAAGAACAAACTAATTAATCACACATATTTTTATGTAATTAATAACAATTAATCACATATTAATACGATTATATATATGTACAGTATATATACACATACCGCAACCATCAGCTGGATGTGCCAGCTCAGGTCACTGGAGGGCACTCCAGCGCCCAGCTATCTCTGAACTCTGAACTCCTGTGTGTTTACCTCTGTTTCAATGTCTTGACTTATCCCCACAAACTCATGTCTCCGCCCCGCTCGTTTGTTGTCATGGTGTTTCATTGTTCCTCCACCCATTTTGTCTTGTATTTAAGCACCTGACTGTGGTATGTTTGGTTGCTCGTCATTGTGGATGTAACTTGTGTTTTCCCTCTTTGTCTAGCCGTCCGTGTTTCCCTGAGTACCCCGTGTTTCTTTGTATTGGATTTGCTGTTGCTGACCCACGCTACCCACTCTGGATTATTCTCTTGTCTCTGTCCCCGATGCCCTCGTTTGCCATTATCGACCTTGCCTGTGTATTTGCTCTGTGTGTGTCTCAATAAACTGTTTGCATATGGATCCGTACGTTTACTCAGCTCATTTATGACACATACATACATACACTGTATACATACTTTACACACATGCATTTTTGCATGTACAATGTTATAAGAAATTGCTATACAATATGTAACAAATGTAATAAATACAGTATAAATATAAATAAATTATTAATTTATTGAAATTTAAATAACAGAATGAAATTGCAAAATTTACTGTACATGCCTATAAAAACAAGTTGCTTCTGGTATTTGGTACGTATTTCGCTATCATTAAAAATTCCTAAAATTTGCTATTCCTAATGTATGGCCACTCTGGTCTCCTTTCTTTATGTGTGAACATATATGTCTTGTAGTATATAAGCAACTGAAAATCATAATGAGGCAATGAGATACAGTTCAGATATCACAAGGCAAAGTTTGTATGGAAATGAACACTGAAACAATGAATAATTACTGAAAGTTCCAAATGTCTACAAGAATCTTCTTCAATGTTATTGTTATGTCTCAGACAACTGGAAAGAACAGGGTATGGCAAACTGGGCAAACATCCCAGTGATGAATGGCAAAAAAATAATACGGCATATGCAATACAGCTTCCAGACACAAACTGTCCCAGAGGAGCCACAGCGGACGTGACTGATAGTGGCAGTTTGGTGTATTCAATATGAAAACTCATTCACTATATTTGCTTTCAGCCATTCACTCAATCTCTAACCCTGGATGGAGGGAGGACGTATTCATATGTGAGGAGGGTAGAGACAGCTGATGTCTGATTCTAATGAGCATCTGCCATGTTCAAACAATATTTAGCTGTTTGTCTCCAAATCCCCAGTCAAATCAGGCTTTTGACCAGGACTATCAAACAGAAATGCATTTTGCACAGATGGCTGTCCAAACTGAGATCTACGTCTTCTATGTTTCTCATTCTCACCAGACAGTTCCCATTACCCAGAGGACACTTGAAAATAGTATGCCCTGTCATGTGTTCCTTCTCTACCTGTTGGTGGATAGCAGAAGTACCCAATTACTGTTGACATTACAGTGTCAAACCGGCATAATTACTGTCATCTGCATAGCATTACGAGGACAGATAGAAAACAACCAATTAATAATTTAAGACAAAAAAGCATTATTGTTTCTCTTGAGAACTCAGTGCTAAAACTTGTAGACTTGCTTCAGAGATTGAAGATAAACATCCAATCAACTACAGTACGTCAGTTGAGTTTAAGACACAGAGACAGCTGAAGTCCGTAATGCGTACTCTGTTCCAGTCATGTATGGCACTTTAGACAGTACAGATTCTTTTAAAACAACATCATAGCATCAAGTAAAATAACTTTAATGATCAAACAAAAGTTCTGCTGTAAATCAGCTCTAAAAAGATAATAATGTCATTATTCAGCTCAAGTCAATTCAGTATTGATTATATTCAGTTTAAAGGGTTTGTTCACCCAAAACTGAAAATTCTGTCATTAATTACTCACCCTCGTGTCGTTCCAAACCCACAAGACCTTTGTTCAACTTCGAAACACAAATTAACATATTTTTGATGAACTCAAAGAGTCTCCATAGACAACAATACAACTGAAATAATTCAGAAACGTAGCAAAAACATCCGTAAAACAGTCTATGTGACATCAGTGGATCAACTTCACTTTTGCGATGCTAGGAGAATATAAGATAACATCATATACTCAACCATTCTTCTCCTGTGACTTACGTCTTCCGCCATTTTAGAGAGTATCTCAATGCACTGCATACGCAAGTTTAAATGTATTTGACGTACTGTAATCAGCCCTGTTTACATCCGGGTGAAAGCATGCACATGTGCAAAATCTGCACAGTTATATTCTCTAAGATGGCGGAAGACGTAAGTCAGTTTATGATGTTATTTTTTTCCTTGCGCAAAAGAAAAGTTTTGATTTTTACCAATTTAATGAACAAAAAAATCATAATGACAATTTTGATTGGCCCCTGAATAGGGTTAGAATATCACATTCTACTAAAGGTCTGTGATTGTCTTCCCCGAAAGCTTTTCAGCAAGAGAAAGAGAAAGAGAACCTAAAAAAGACCACGCACAAGGGATGCGTAGCTTAGTGGTTAAAGTCTTGGCTAACAACCAAAAGGTTGTGGGTTCAGAACCCTGCCAAGAGCCATCATCATTACGTCCTTGAACAAAGCTATTAACCTCAGGACATTAGGGGGATTGACCATCTAATAAACGGACTGAAAGTTTGGATAAAAGTGTCAGCTAAATGACAAGGTGGGCAATGCAAAAAACAGAAGCACGACAAGGCTCAAAGATCTGGCCTGCACTAGCCGATAACATAGTTTAAAATAAACCGATCAAATCTTTAATTCATTGAAAGTGAAAAGTCAGAGAATGAAGTAATGGTGTGTCATTATAGCAACACTTCCAGTGTAAATCAATTTGGAATAAGCCAAAGAGATAAAGATTTTCCAAAGCTATTCCGATCATTTATGAGTATGCCTCTGTGAGCGTCCCTATCCATTACTTGTCGAGCGACACTGCTGTCACAGCACTATAATTCTCTTTGAAGAAGCTTTTGTTGGAAATTTATGTGGCATTATTAGTTTTGAAACTATGATGGTCGTAATTTTGACATGGAAAGCGCAAAGGACTGTTTGACTTGCAATCACCACAAAGGAGCATCCAGGATCGGCTTAGACGATGGAAAACGGGCTCTGATTCTCTGAGGAAAATCTGGGGAGCTGAAACAGCAGAAATCAGATGGATCGTATATCAGGATCGTGGCAAAGACACATTACTGAGAGACCTGCAAATCGTTGTTCAATCCTAAAACAAATTTCACCGTATTCCAGGGAGGAAGACGAAGGAGAAGCATGTCACAAAATAGATTTACTTGTCCGTGTGACATTTTCCTACACACAAATACTTCTGCCCTGAGCAAATAGCACAACTGTCTCTGACGCTCAACCGCAGAATGATCAAAATCATGAGAAATCTATTCATTCACATCATTATTCATTCACAGTGTGTCAGCTAATATTTCAAACCGAACAAAGAGGAACTACAATTTTTAAGATGCAGGTTATTAAGTGTGTACTATGCTCATTATCTTTGTTTATACAGCATTAGATTGACCATGGTGGAGGAGTGTTCAAGATATGCTATTTTTAAATCATTTAACCAAAACTCTACATGCTGTACATGAATATTAAGAACAGTCCTTCCGTGGAAAAACACTGCTGGTTGTTATTGGCGGGTTATGAGTCCGATTCACCTTGCCTGAGGAAGGCGCATCACTTAAATAGCCAGCATTGTCATTATCTCATGGTTCTCTCATTCACACTGCTCTTCCGTCCTGCCAAGACTGTGCCTTTCCCAAAGCAGTTTATGTAAAATTAGTTTTCTCACAGTATGCATGCCACGGTAACAGTGAAAGGCACCTGTGCAATGTTCTGGTGATTAGATTAAATCCAAAAAAGCTATAATATGCGGCAATCTTTAGGCAGCTCGCTAATCAATTTACAAGCTGAAAAGATTGAAATATTCGACATAAACATCTAAAAAGCTGGCTCACATCACATTGTTACATTAGCCCAAACATTCATAGTATTATAATATTATAATATTGTAGTTCATACTTCTCTAATGTCATGAGGCCTTTGAACGTGACCTGTGGTTTTGTTGGAAGCAAATATTTTAAAGGGATAGTTCACTCAGACATATAAATTCTGTTATTCACAATGAAATCAGAGAGCTTTCTGACCTAGACAGAAATGGAACTGACAGGTTCAAGGACCTGAAAGGTAATAAGGACATCATTAAAATAATCCATGTGACATTAGTGGTTTAACCTTAATTTTATGAAGCTTTGAGAATAATTTTTGTTCGCAAAGAAAACAAAAATAACTACTTTATGTTTTACCTTCTGTTTTGTTTTATTTGCAAACAGAAAGTATTCTCGTAGCTTCGTAAAATTAAGGTTGAACCACTGAGGTTACACTGACTATTTTAACAATATACTTATGGGCCTTGAATGTGTCAGCTGCATTGCTGTTGATGCAGGTTCAGAACACTCCCAGAAATATCTTAATTTGTATTCCAAAGACTAACAGAGGTCTTTACAGGTTTGAAATGGCATGAAGCTGAGTAATTAATGACAGAATTTTCATGTTTGTGTAAACTAATTCTTTAAGCAAGGCAAATCGTGAGGAGAAATATGAATTGGATTTCTTGGTCCAGCACAAACCATTAGAGACTCAATCAGTTTCTGGGGAATTTGCAGGATGAAGCAACATTTTGAACTCGTCATGTTCCTCAAACCATTCCTGAACAGTTTTTGCAGTGTGGCAGGTTCTGCTGAAAGAGGCCACTTGCTTCAGGGAACACCACTGCCATGAAATGGTGTATGTGGTCTGCAACAATGTTCAGGTAGGTGGTACATGTCAAAGTATCATCCGCATGAATTAAGGTTTCCCAGCAGAACATTGCTAAGAGCATAACACTGCCTTCGCCGACTTGCTTTCTTCCCACAGTGCATCCTGCTGCCATGTCTTTCTCAGATAGGCGACACTCACTCTTCCAGCCATCCTCCTGATCTAAAAAAGAATGCAATGCATCAGTACACCACTACATGGTCTAGTTTCGACGTTCACATACTGTAGCTCTGGAGCTGCTTTCTGTTGTAGACAGGGTCTGATGGCTAAGGTAGTTCTTATGTAAGATCAGACCAGACAGGCTATAGCTTGACAAGCTCAAGTGCATCAGTGAGCCTTGGGAGCCCATGATCTTGACACACTAGTTCACCAGTGTCCGCAACTCTTGGTAACCACTGCATATCAGAAACAACACACAATGGATGATGGAGATGGTATGATCTAGTCATCAAGGGATCACTATTTGGCTATCCATGCTGCCTAATATATCCTACCCCTTGACAGATGCCACTGTAACAATTTAATCATAGTTATTCATACAGTATATATACTGAAGAGTATAAGAGTGCAATCATTTTAAATGTTAGCTGCAGGCCAGGCTGGGCCGCTCTATGGGGAAGACAAGCTAGAAGTCACTTCTTGCCAAAAGATTCCAATGTATTATTTTATCTTTTCAATGTCTCTGGAGCTGTGTGATCTCATATAGTGCTTTGACTCAGTATCTGTGCTCCAGGTGCTCGGCCCTGTGATTTTCTTCCATTGTTTTCCTTTTTGTGGGGCCAATGAATCTTCTGAGAATTACCTTTGGCACAACACAGCCACTGGAAAGTTAAACTGCCACAGCCATTCACTAGGTTTGAGTACATCTGCATATTTCATATATTTATTCTTCCAGACTGCCTTAAAGTGTTCAGTTCTACAATATGTATACGCATATATCCATGTGCATTTACTGCAGTGTGAGAAAAAATAATCAAAAGTGAAAAACTGTTAGACAGGTTCAGTACTAACGGTGCGAAAAATAATCATATTGCATCAAAAAATATATAAGCAGACAACTGCACCTCCTTTGTCTTCTATCTTAATGTGCACCTGTGGTTGATGATCACATCTTGTCCCGCTGGCTAATAGCTGTCAACTGGGTGTTTCCTGGAAGCTGAAGGGGGCATTTTAATCATAGTCAGGTCTCGACTGACTGCTCTGCTCAAGTAAAACTGAGTGATCAGTCTCTATGCAAGATCAAATTCTGTTTTTTCCCCGTTCGATTCAGTAAGCATCTGACAACTCTGATTTGCCACAGCCTCCAGGTACATTTGATCATGTGTGTGTGTGTGTGTTGGCGGCATCTCAGGTGAAGATGATGGATACACTCTTTGAGAATTAAAAGCATTTTGAAAAATTTCGTTGTCAGGAAAAGTCACACAGCGCGGTAGAATCAGCTTAATGAAAATAATTACAACAGTTTTACCTATAAGTAATGGCTCTTTTTTGGTTTAACAAAAGATTATCATCTTATCAGTTCATAATTCATATCACTACAATAGTGGAAGGTTACATTCCACTCTTGAGGATTTGTAACTGAGAAATATGATAATATAAAAAGAGAATGGTGATATAAGAAGTGAGTAACTTCCTAAACTTGATTACAGGAGATTCATAGACAATTCATATACATATGATTTGGCATTGAAAATCTAATTTAGACTTGGGAATAAAAAGACATTTACAGTATTTAAAAAATTACAGAAATATGACGATGTAAAAAATAAGAAATATTAAAGATAGGCGAGACATATAAAGTACTAAGAGGTTCAGATTCGAATAATATAATTTGTAAAAAAAAAAAAAGTGCATATTATGTATATAGAAATATAGTAAACTACAGTAAACCAAAATGAGATAATATTATCACTGTTCCACATGTGTCAACATTTTGTAATTAGCTGTTAATTACATTATATGCATATAACATATTACATAATCATATCATTGCATATACCAAAAAATGTATGAATTTGAGATTTGCTAAAGATTGTCTTTAACTTTAATTATTCATTTTTAATTAAGGTTAAGTGTTCATTAAATGATGACAAAGTTAATCTAAATTAGTAAATAGAAGAAATAAGCATGTGCAATTTAAATAGCCAATACTGGTATACTGATTAAAAATAAACAAATAAATAAAATCGGCCAATAATCGATAAGGTAGCAATACACACACACAAAAAAACAAAACAATTAATGCCATATTCAATGTCAAGTCAATAAGTTACTACTTTACACATTGTGTTCTGCATCATATGCATTTGTGTACTACTGTATGTCAGATCTGCATTGAACAGCTGTTTCTGTAATACCTTTACGATTTATCTTTTTTGTACTCAAGTGATAGAGAAAAATATGGGACCTGTCATGTAGATCCATTTTTGTGTCACAGATAGCTCAATATCAGTGGGTTAGATAAATGAATTTGGGTGCGCCCCTTGTGTTTAATATCTCATTCGAATAACCATGCGATATTTCGCAAATCAGAATCTCTCAGACCTTAAATCTTCCAATGAATATTAAATTGTGTCCTATTTTGTTCACCCCGAATTCTGCATTCCCCATCTAGCAAACACACAACGGCGCCACACAGTTTGGCATGAGATCCCATGTGTGAAATTGTTCCGTGGTCACTGTGAAAACATTCCGCTGAGATGGAATTAAAAGCATCAGAGAGGCAGAGGAGGAGCGACACAGCGCTACGGCCCTGTTTCTCGCTAAAGGGATCCGTGCCATCCACTATTAGCGGCTCTATTCAATCAAGAGATACAGAGAGGGAGAGAGCGGCTTATCAACAAATGACAGCTACATATGCAAGCCGCAACCAGTCACAGTTTTCCAGCAGCCGTACTCGAGATGACAAGCATGCCGGATGATCTCATTGGCCGTCTGGATGCTGTGGGCAGCGATGATGCTTCCGCTAAGCTTTGGGTGACGAATGTCTTTCCTGGTTAAAATAAGAAAGCATGGCTTAGTTATATTGGGAGTGTCAGATCAACGCCAGCCTTACTGTTGTGGTCTAACCAGGTATGGCTGGAAATTATTAAATTAATCTGAGGGGAAACGGAAGAAGGCCTGGGGACTGGTGTGCCAGAGAGCTTCACAAAGTCCACTAATCACTTTGTTGCACCGTTCCGACTCTCTCTCTATCTCTTTCTGCTTCAAGCTCTCCATCACTCACACACACACACACACACAGACTCGCAATGTAGAAAATAATGTGCAGCCATGAGCAATATCCTGTAATGTGTGTGAAGCTGTAAGAAGATATACTGATGATAAAGGAACAGGACTGTAAGGTTAAGTATAAGTAATAAACACTTCTTTTATATATCAATTGCTGGTATTTACTTTGTAATTTATAGCATTTACTGCCGGTATGTAGAGGGGGTCTGATGAAAGATGTGATAAATGAGGTTCAGTCCATCTGTCTTGCCTGAATCGGAGTGGATTGTGTCTCTAATGTCGTACTGATAGTTAGATGCCCACTGGCTTAATGGATTAAATGCATTAGAGCAGGGCTTCTTAAACTTCTCAGGGCAAGTGTCGTCTTTGATTACATCACAACACCCATAATACCACCAAAGTCTCTTATAGTGCTTGCAAATAATATTTAAGCATTGCCAACTTCTTTGAACTATACATAAATACATGCAAATTATATACATATGTATTAGTAGTACATTGTAGTCGAATAATCAAGAATAAATTGCATCCAAAATAAAGGTTTGTTTACTTAATGTATGTACTGTGTGTATATACAGTCTATATATATACACACACACTGTGTACACACAGTACATAAATAAATGTTTCAGAATACTATCCGAATGAAGACAGTATTGGTTTTGTATTGTCAAAACTGGCTTTAAAAATCACAAGGAATCAGTTTAAACTATGTATATATAGTACATACATAAACTATATTATAAAGTACTTTAAAGCAATTAATCACAACTAATTGAATCCAAAATAATTGTGTTTACATAGTGTATTTGTACTATATAGTTAGAAATAATATATATATATATATATATGTATATATTAGGGGTTTAACAATACTCATATTTGTAATGAACCGTTCGATACGAGGCTTTCAGTTCAGTATGCATTACAAACCGAACGATTGAGACTAATACTTTCATATTTGGAAAAGAAAAGAGTGTGTAAAATACAATGTTTTCAGTGCTCAACAAGGCAGCGCAAATAACGAGACAGGCTACGTGCTGACTGCCCCTCCCACCCCCAAACAGACATAAACTAGAAACACGGACATGACAAACTATCCCCGTGGCATTCGGGCAGGCATTACCAACAGATTCGAACAGGGCAAAACAATTGATGATAACAGCGATCGGTACATTTATAGCCGTGGATTTTAATGCGGGTTTTAAGAAAACGCTAAGTGTTATTGAGCCCACCTAGAACTCCTAGCAAAGAACAGGTTGTGATTGTGACCTTCTTTTCTGTCCAAAACATCACCAGATGAACAATAGACTTCCACAGAGTTCATTTCATCCTCTGGAAAATGTAAGTTTCAACAAAAACAATAAACAGGTGGTTGAACTATTACAACAGGATCCCCCATACACAGCTGCGCCACAACACCACGACATATTAAAACCCCACATTCATTCACACTCACCTCAGGTTGAGAGTAATTTAGGCCAAACTCTATTTTCCAGCAAGCCTCTTCATTCTGACCCAGGCTTGAGATGGTGTATTATGGGATGGCTTACCCAAGGAGCAGGGCTCCCTCGGGTTAAAGGGAGCCTGAGGCTGGTGAAGCTAACTCACTAACATGTAGAGCGCTAAAAGGTTGCAGCTTTGTTCGAGTGTCAGCCACCAGATTCTAATTACAGCAACAACATTAAACAAACACCGGCATGAAAGTTCACCAGCATAATGTGCACATGCGCACGCGAGCGCAGGATCATACGAGAACCTAATGTTTCATTAGGACAGGAATACAACGCCATTGGCCGGGGTGTTGCTAATGGGTTTGTGGCGTATTAGCTATTTCTTACTCATTCTGAAGGCTATTAGCAATGGATTAATTGAACCGGAGACCCATTTTCCTCTTCAAAATTCACATCTTCAAAATTTCATGAAAATAATTGCTGTGTACATAATAGCCCCTAATTACACTTCAAGAAGAGAGAAAATGTGAAATATGATGTGTAGCCGAACTAATAATAAAACCAAATTCTAATTAAAATCCTTGACATTGCTTGAGTGTCAGGCAACAAAGCAACAATTAATTTAATTATAAAAGCAATGTCTTTTAAACATTTCTCAAAGCTTCTTCTCGAATACAGTTTGCTGTGTCCTACATCACATGTTCATGCTATAACTTCGCATGACCTGAAGAATTACAGAAATACTGAAGTTTAAATCAAACCATCTGTTCTGATCACTTTTTAAAAACACTCAAGGATAGTGAGTACATTAGCCTTGAAGACAACATGTGACAGTCTTATTTAACATTTTCTCCTGCTCTTTTCAAATGCACAAAAATTAAAAGTTAATTTTGATGATGCATAATTCATGATTTGGCTCTGGTCCCATTCATTCATCATTCATCCACCTTTCCATGACTTGATTATCAAAACAGATATCCATATCTACTGTAATTTAGATTGTAGACTGTAATTTTAGGCATTCTTTAAAAAATGGTTCAAAACAAGGTTTTTATATTCCTTAAAATAACCTTTTTTTGAGTTATTTAATAATCTAAAGAAACTTTAGGTAACACTTTAGAACAAGGAACACTATTCGCTAGTAATGATAGCGACTTTGCCTCAATAATTTGCTGCTTATTAATAGTTAGTAAGGTAGTTGTTAAGTTTAGGTATTGAGTAGGATTAGGCATGTATAATAAGGCATTAATATGTCCTTAATTACTATTAATAAATTGTTACAATTTTAGTACTATGCATCCTAATAAGCAACTAGTTAAGAGACCCTAAAATAAAGTGTTACCAAAGTGTCTGCTAAATGAATAAATGTGATACATGCATAAAGTGTTTGTAATAAGACCTACATTATAACATGCATTTACAAAATGCCAGACAGATGCTAGGAATTTTCTGTTCAGTTCTTCTCACTGGTAAAGAAATCAAACTTTCTGTGGCCCAGCAGCTTAATGCCAGTATTAGTTATGAGCCGTGGTTTGTTCTTTTTTGGCTTAATGTTGCCTTCCACAGAAAAGCAAAAAAATCCCAAGAGGCATAACGGGATTAAAATTAGGTACACATATTTGAAAATAATTAATTCCCTGTTGTTTTCTGGGTTGTTCAGTCAAGGGTCTTGGGTTTTGTGTTTTTTAATAAGGAAAGGAATTCAATGTAATGAGGAATACTGGAGTAAACTGCATGATCCATTCACCTATATTCCTACACATACAAAAACATGAACATGCATCTTTTTTTGTGTTCAGAATGAAAGTTTATAACATTACACTTCCAAAATGATAATTAGCACACACAGAATGAATGTACTTTAACAATTAGGCAAATATACTTGAAAAGTACACACAGGAGGCAATATCATTCAAAACATTTACTAACAGCAATGCATTTTGATTCGGAGAGCTTATTGTGTGTGTCTTTACACAAGTTCTCATGTAAACTGAGTTGGTGTGTGTGTGTAAGTGTCTGTCAGATAAGAGTGACAGTGGAGCAGCTCTCCTGGAAATCGGAGCTCTCCAGAGGTTTCCATTGGAGTCATCCCAACAACTCTCTGCCCTGATTGGCTGGCCTTCTTCTCTCCCTCTGCAGCTGCCCAGTGATTGATGGGGCAGCAGATCAACAATGCAGCAGTCTGTCCACCAAGACTGGACAACATCCTGCTCAGAGCTGACAAGAGTCTTGCATAAAAAAACCCTCATAGCTTATAATTAAAGCTTACGATTAATTTGCAAAGAAAAACATCTATAAAATACTGTATAACACAAATAAAATAAAGTAAATAAATAAAAAATCATACTAAAACTGTAAAGTGGATTTATAGTTAATTATTTTATTTAAATAATAAATAAAAAGTTTTGTTTGGCTTATGCTTTGCTTGGTTGCATTGTATCTGTATTACTGTAGGTTTATTATATCACTTGTTTGTTGTTGTACAGGAAGCACTTTTTTCCAAAGCAGATATCATTCCAAATTACATGCTCGCCATCTGTTGATCACAACAGTCTCATATGCGATGCTAAAACTCTTTTGTCACTGTGGATGGGAGCATCTGCTAAATGTTGTGGAATTAAATTTTCAAAAGCTGAATGTCTGAAAATGTAAAAAAAAAAAAAAAAAAAAGCATTTGACACTGATTGATTTTGATCCGAACTGTGAGGTTTTAGAATGACACATCAAATAGATGCTTGCAGTTTCAAATCCTCCACAAGCCGCATGAAGCTGATAAACTTTTCTTATTTATGCCTCTTAAAGAAGTTGCTTGATCAAACTCTCTAAACTAAATTGCCCGGTTCATACAACTCTGACCTAAATTGGTTTAACCTTTAGAGATTTAGAATGTATTTGGATGTATGAATGTATTTAGAAAGTATTTGGATACTTTATAGAAATGTAAAAAAAAAAAATTAATATTTAAAAATTAAATAACAAATTATAAATCTATAAAATCCCCATGACACAATTTAAGTAACACATAAGGGATAAATTCAACTTAAAAACAAGTTCTGGCATTATTTATTTGCAGATGACACATGGTTTCGTCTTTTGTTAATCAATACAATGACATTAAGACTTTTCAAAGCATGATTTAAGTTCCCAGATACTTTTTGTGGCATTTGAGCAATAAAAAAAGAGACATTTTTTAAATTTAAAAAGCCATTTTGTAGCCATCAAAGACTCAAAGGCACGAAGAATTATTCAAATAGCTTCATTTGCACAATTTACATTGTTCACCAGACTGAACAATGGCGTTGAACAGAGTTCCTTTTTTCCTGCGGCCTGGTCAAATGTAAGACAGAGAATGAGAAAAAGATTGACATGATAATGATTTGGACAAAAGCTACTCTGAAGTTGTAAAGCCTGTAATAACTGTTAAACATTACAGTGGTCTTGTAGGTCAAACTTTAAATGTCATTTCTCTTGACTCAGCCAACTGAATAAATAAACTTGTGATCTAAAAACATCTATCTGCTGCAAGTGGCCCATTGTAAGCTGTCTGTGATTTAGATTAAATACACTTGATTGAAAATTGATGAAACTGCATTTTAGTGACAAAAGAGCAGTGTTGGTAGACTGTTACAGCCATTGCAAGTGTGTAAATGGCAAAAACAATACAGATTGGATGTGTGTGGCCAATGTATTACTGTAGCTTTTGGAATTGGGTATAGCATATGGAAACACACTTCTGACCTCATTCAGACACGTGGCCAGGTATGGTTTCCCATACTAGGAATTTGTGCTCTGCATTTAACCCATCCAAGTGCGCACACACAGCAGTCAGAAGTGAACAACCACACACACACACACACACACACCCGGAGCAGTGGGCAGCCATTGTTGGGGGAACGGTGGTTTGCTCAAGGGTCTCTCCTCAGTCGTGGTATTGAAGGTGGAGAGAGTGCTGGTTATTCACTAACCCCACCCACAACCCCTGCCGGACATGGGACTCGAAACCACGACCTTTGGGTTACAAGTCCAACTCCCTATACATTAGGCCACGACTGCCTATGATGATGACTGTCCAGTGACTCTAAATGACTGTCCGGTGACATTCAGAAATCACAAGACTATCGGTCCCTAGAGATTGCTAATTACATAATCATCAACTTGACTGTCAATGACTGCTGAAGTCTGACCTCACAGCGTTTTAAAGCTATGAAAATTCAGTTTCTGCTCTAACAGATGTGGTGCATTCATTAAAAACAGAGAGGTCAGCTCAGTCACAAGTTCATTCCTTTGCACATGGACAAACGCTCACCAGTGGGCTTAAACAGCCAGGAATGAAATATGTGGTGATTTGTTTCACTTAAAAAAAAAAAAGTCTGGTTGACAGGTTTGATGGGAAACATAAAAGAAACAAAATAGAGAAACAACGCCTACGTATCAATTAAAATAACAGTTCTGTCCGGCTCTGAAGTCTAAGATGACTCAATGTGGGAAACTGGACGAGATTCTTATATACGTAGGCTGAAGTGAGGGCGAAACTCATTTGTGAAAACATCATACTGAAAAAAAAAAAAAGCAAAGAAAATGGAGCAACCCATGGGGTATATATCAGCAGAGATTTAAGCACAGAAGAGGCAGTGACAATGCTGGAAAACTGCTTAAATTATAAAGCCCTTCAGACCTCTACTAGAATACTGAATTGAATCTTTCTGTATCAATCAATATATGTATTCAAGAGACCACTGAACAAGTAGTTTGAAGTACAGTACAACTAAGATAATGTTTCTCCACCCTCATAATAGATACTCTAGTCTAAGTGCTCATGGAAAAATGTAAGAATAATACTGAATATATTGTAGTGGAAAAGAAACATCAGAACTTGCTCCAGTTAATATAAGTTGTTGAAAGAAATGGGAAAAGAATACTTCAAATGCACAGGAAATAATTCCATTACTACAAATGAAATTCTAGAATTTAGTATTTCTAAAATATTAATAGAAATACTAAAAAATGTAGAAGCTGTGGAACCAATACAGCATATTATTGTAGATGCTATCAATCAAGAACCACCAGATATGGTAATGATTTCTTTATTAGCCTAAATTCGACATTGCAAGCCGAAGGCGACATCACATCAGAAACCCCTGTTAGGATAGATTTATAATGCATGTTGTGGGTTCATTACATTGAACGCGTCGTTCGACAAGATCCTTTCCAGTGAAGATCATCACACTATGAAATATGTCTGTTGTTATGATCAGCTAATCGTTTAATTCACCTGGTCATTAGATGTCAATTAGGCTTAAATGGACTAATGTGAGAAAATTGATTAAATATGATTATGTTCAAATGCAGAGTGACACATCACCATCAGCTTACTGAGTTTTAGTAGAAAAGCAAACCTAATAAATCAGTGCCGTTGGCCAATTACTGCACAAACTCTAAACAAAAACATTTCGCAAATTATCCACGAAGTTACGAATGGTACCAATGGCTAGACCCAGACATCAACCACAGGAAAAGACCCGTTCTAAGGAAATGTCTGCAGAAAAACAGAAAGTGTTTGTTTATAAATGTCTCCACGCCATTATCTATGGCACACAAGCTGCAGGATAACAGTGCAATGTTTCGTTTGCCTAGAGGCCGCACCATTTAAAACGCCTTAAATGGTTTCCTTTGCCAAGGCTAGATTGATAGACTGTCTTGCCTTTTAAGCTTCAGGCTATTTCCCCGAACAAACACTAGTCTGAGAGATAATTATTTCTCCAGTTCTGCATTGTTTCTCCAGTAAAATTTGAGGAAAGCGAGTATTTGTTTTCCCCGTCGTTTTCGCAGCGCGCCGCAAGTTATTTAACATAACTGAATAATCACGCCACTTCCTGCAGATGGTGATAGAAAGATTCCATCATTTTCTACAAAACAGAGGCTTCCTTGGTGGTTTTTCCATTTAGATGCGAAAGAATTGAGATTGGAGGGGTTCTGGGAAACTTCAATAAGCATTTTGGCGAATGCCATAATTAAACATCCCTTTTACCTCTACAATGGGCTGCAAAAA
Source organism: Enteromius anoplus (assembly GCA_032359395.1). Taxonomy (NCBI): domain Eukaryota; kingdom Metazoa; phylum Chordata; class Actinopteri; order Cypriniformes; family Cyprinidae; genus Enteromius; species Enteromius anoplus. The sequence goes on from JAUMHG010000076.1 coordinate 8,253,812, forward strand.
TGCACAATAAAGTGCAAACCGCAGGGGTAAAATGTTAGTATCTGACAGCAGCAGATCTGAGATATTCTCTAAAGGTGTGTTCATTTCAGCTTGTACTCCCTTGTTATCAACATAACATTTGCTGCAGAATGGAATGCTTGGAAAAGCTGTTACCTTGAGATCTTTACAGCCAATTCTTTGCATATACAAAGAACCCACATCTGTTTTCTGAAATGTTTCGGTATTGGCTGGCCAATTTTTAACAATGGTATGCAAATTCTCCTTAAAAATCTCTGCTGGAGTGACGCGTTCCCTCTGTCTGATGAAGGAGAGCTATTATGGCTGGAAACCCTGAGCGTATTTTCAGGGATCTCCAGACAGCAGGCATGTATGAGGTTAATCGACAGAGTAATAGATCAGGCCAGCATGTTGTAATTGTCTTACCAGGCTCCCTGCGCCATGATATCGCACACTCTGGAAGCCACACTATTGTCGAGTTTTGGTTTCCCTCATGAAAAAAGAAAGAAATCACCTGATGGTACATTGAAGCAGTCATTTATAGTGACTCAAGCGGCTAATTGAGTGTTCTGAATGTTTGAAAAGCTGGCAGCTGACACTTAAAGGAAACTGTTTATTTACATAACTTTTGCACATTGCAGCTGGCGATTAATTATTGAAACTGAAAAGCGAGGGTTTAATGACTAGCATGTAGTCGTTATATTCAATGCAAACTCTTGGCTTCTAAAGTTTGTGGTGAAATGCTAATTATTTCAGTGTAAACGAAAAGTCACTGATACATCAAACACCTAAAACTGCTCATTTGTTTAACAAAACAGTTATTCTGGTAGATTATATTGGAAAATTGTTTAGAAATATCCAATGGAAAAAAAATATATATATGCTGTACATATATTACACAGCAAGAATACAAGAAGAAGATTCTTCACAAAGGTTCTATAAATGCAGCCAGACAATGTAGATATGAAGACACAATTAGGTCCATGAAAGCATCCTCTTTGAACACACAAAGGCATTCATGTATTAAAGAGGCATTTGGTCTATAAAGAACAGAAAGAGAGAAGAACGTCCTTGCTTTTGAATCTGAACACAATCAGGAGATGTTTCTGCCTGGATAAATCAATCCCAGCACAAGCCCCGCATCAGCCGGCTGTCGCTGAACCATCCGTGAGAGCTCATGATATATCAGTGCCAGAAGACATGTTTTTTTTGCCGCTGGATAGTGTAGATCACCCAGCACGAAGAGCTCCGGCTGTCATTTTGCATGTGTGCCGACGCCACAGTCGCAGTCGGGCGGCATTTCTGCTGGTCCCACAGTCTCTAGAAGACAGATGTTGCACGCTGCTCTCAAAGCTACGCCAAGAGGAATGGCTCAAATCTCAGTCGCATTAAAGCAGCTGTTTCACTGCATCGCCTATGCATTCTGCATAAAACACTCCTTTAATATTGCAGGCTCCAATGTAGCATTTACTGCTGCATTAAAGCAAACTATCAATGTCATTAACTGCTAAATTCAATATTGAAAGGCCAATCCGAGATTACAAGAGAACTGCATAAATCCATAAATGTTTTAGCTTCATGTAACCCTGTAGTCCTGATAACACAAAGATTGTTGATATTGGGATTAACGCTTCAGTTTAAATAAGCACTAAATCCACTCCTATGATTGTCACGGAATTCCAGTTGGAATCGCTTTAGTGTGTTAAGCACAGCCTCTGCCATGTGAGTTTGAGTTTCAGTGAGAAAGAGTACCATGAAAATGAGACTTTACTCAATATATTGATATTTCCATTGTGGGCCGAAAAAAAATCATTTTCAGCAATTACCGTGCTCGAACTTTTCTCATCTGCCAAAGAGGTCAGCCATAGCTGTGGAATTTCAAATGTATATTTATCTATTAACTCACAGGCCATGAAAATAAGTACATTAACTTGTGTAATATAAAACAGATACCCCCCAGGAATGTGATATACAGTTGCAGAAAAGCATTCAAACGTTAACAAAGCCGCTGCATAGCAAAAAGCCTGCTTTAAACTGTTTCTAAATATGTTTTCTAGGCAAAAAACATGCAAGATAACAAGGCTTCTGGGTTTGTAATTATTTACAAAAAATCGAACAGCAAATAAAAAGTAACTTTGCTTTTTGGGCCATTCATACAGAAAAAGAGAAGACAGATATTGTGAGATTGCCTACTAGAGAGGCTACTTCTTAAATGTACTGTATCTAGTTACATGTAAGCATCCAAAATGCTATAAAAGAGGGAATACAATATAATATCATATCATCATATATCGTAACAAAGAGCAGTATTTCAAAAAAAAAAAAAAAAAAAAAAAGATTAGTTATGTTTATTAATGTTATTTCTTAATTAATTTCTATTAAAATGTAAGACATAAATCAAAACATAAAGATGAATATGATACAAAGGGAGCCCCAGGAATACAACGGTTTTAGTTTTGTTTTCTTGTCTTCCTGTTTTGATTTGATTTTGAGTTTTGCCCTAATTAGGTGTTTCCTGTCTTCTATTTAATCATTAGCTAATTTGTTTCCAGCCGTCTTCCCCAGGTGTCTTTAGTTCTCCCCTCGTTATGTCTTGTTTTTAATGTCCGTATTCCTGAGTTCACTTGTGTTTCTCTGTTTATGAGTTCATTCATTATTTAAAAAGAGATTTTTGATACTCCGTGCCTCCTGCGATCTCCATCTCACTGCACCACACGCAACAGAAGGACTCACCGAATACAGCATGGACCGCTCAGACAAACTCCTCCTAGAGCTGCATCAAGGAGATTGACCATTTGAGCAGTATTTTGAGGAGTTTCTGAGCTTTTTACAGCTGGTGAGTTGGAGTGATTCAGGGCATAATATCTTGTTTTGGATGGGACTAAATGATGATTTGTTTTGTTTAGTTCATCCTAGTGATTGCCATAGACCAGTAGCCGAATTCTTGAATCTAGTTCTTGAGTTAAATCATTCTGAGTTTTATGTTGATGTGAGGATTTTAGTCCTCCTCCCATCCAAAAGCAGATTGACACTCCAGCTCCCTGCCAGCCGGACTCCTCCACATACTGCCCCAATGTGTCAGCTCTCCCTTCTAACCCAGCTACCCAAACACTGATTAGTTCCATCATCTACCTCTGCCCGTCCAATTCGAAGAATGCGCTGCCATAACGCCGTCTGATGGGGGCAGGGCTAGTATAGCCATTGTCGTGGAGAGGGTGGGTGGGACGAGGGTGTGGGCTTGGGACCCTTAGTCTCCCAATCTGCCATGGCCTTTAAAAAATTTATATATTTTTTTTCACCACTTAACGAGCATGATTCAAAAGTTTAGGATGGATATGATTTCAAAGTTTCTTATGGTCTCAAACGCTGCATTTATTTAATAAAAAAAAGTATATTATTAATGCTAATAATAAATAAACAGTATTGTGCATCAATTATTTTAATTTTAAAGTGTAAAATAACTGCTTTATTATATTTTAAAATGTAATCTGATCTATTAAATACATCCTTGCTGAATCAAACTTTTAATTTCTTAAAAATAAATCAAATAAAAATCCTTTCCAAACCCAAATCCTGTAGGGAATATTGAGCTGCTGAGCACCGTTCCAAGCACTGTTCTACGTGAAATTTCACCTTTAGGATTTTTAGTTGGATTCCTAGAAGTTCCTGACCACACTGGTTCATCTGCCTGGTTGTGTGAAGCCTTGTTTTTTCCATCTTTTGTCTCCTACAAACTTGTGGGTGAAATTGCTCTCATCACCCAACGTGCCCTGGGCCTGACATCAGTGTGTCAATTGTTTTCTTACAGCAGCAAGGAGGAGAAGTCTAGCATCTCTCTCTCAATCTGTCATTCTGACAGCCTAAAGGGAGACTATAAAAAAGAAAAAAGGGTGAAACCAGACAACTGAGGCTATCAAGGAAAAAAGACAGAGGAGGAATCTACACCCAGGATTCTTTAGCTCGAAAAAATAATAAAATAAATAGCACAAGTTGAAAAGGCATCATCTTTTTCAATTCCAGAGTTCGATGAGTAAAGTTCATTTCACCTGAGTGACAGGTCATGAAAGAACAGGAAGTGAAGTGCCTGAGAAAACCTGCTGTGGAAAAATATAGTGTAACCTGATCACATTGAGCACACACGTCATGACCACTGACCAATTCTTTGTGAAAAAGCAACAGGAATTTATCTGTATTGTATCATCTGTATCACTGGATTTTAATTTCCAATTTGGAAGTATTGTTTTATTATTATACATTAAGTAGTCTTACTTTGAAACTGTTCTAGTGTAATTTCTGAAACACTTCACCAACAATACTGTAACAACATGTATTACTTTGGTTAACTAAATTATCATCTAATTATGATTAAACAGGAACTAACAAGGAACAATCTTAAAATATCATCCTCAAAGAGATTGTATTCTTTTTTTAAATGTCTCCTTACTTAAAGGTGCCATAGAATGGAAAACTGAATTGACCTTGGCATGGTTGAATAATAACAGTTGAGTACACGGACATAAGTGAGTCTCAAACACCATCGTTTCCTACTTCTTATATAAATCAAGTGTTTGCAAAAGACGACTGACAAACGGTCAAA
>JAUMHG010000076.1:8258505-8270335 GCA_032359395.1 Enteromius anoplus
TTTTATTTGAAACTGCTTGTTAAGAGTTGTTTTAAGTGGGACTTTTATTATGAAAACCGGAAAAAAGGAATAAGAAATTAATTTAATTCTAGGGTCAAATCCTAGGGTTGTAAATAGACCTGTAAAACCGTTTCTGGGCATTTCTTCCCCTTCCTAAGCTACATACCTTCTATGTACATATCAGAGAACAATTTAAAATATTCTCTCAAAGCATTCTATGACACCTTTAATCAAAAATAAAGAAAACAGCAATATAAAAAAAATACTACTACAATTTAAAATAGTTATTTTCTATTTTTTATGTATTTTAAAATGCTACTTATTCCTGTAATGTAAAGCTGAATTTTCAACATTATTACTCATTATTTTGTCATGATCCAACAGAAATCATTCTTGATTTGGTGCTATAGAAACATTTCTTATTATCATCAATATTTAAAAGAGTAATTTTTTTATTTTATTTTTTATTTGTTAAACATAATGATCCTTATTGTAAATTGAGTAACTACTCTACACTAACCTGAACTCCAGATCAATACAACACGCTATACTCAAAGATCACATTAAATAACTTATGCATGACCTCATTAATATTCATAAGCTAAGTGATATCTCAACCAGCCATCATGATGTCTCATCGCAATATCTCAACATTTACAACAACCCACCACTTTTTAAAAAAGCGAAGTTCGTAATATTGAGTTATACTTATTACCAATTTATAAACATAAATATATAATGTAGTGCATCTGCATTTCACAGTAGCCTATGATGGCTCAATAGACCACAATAGTACATAGCTACATTTGACTGGAAGTGAACATGGCATTAAAGCATCTACTGTGCCTCTATAATACACAACGTCAGGCTTTTCCCATATCAAACAAATGCATACACATAAATGTTGAATAGCAGCCAGACAGCTCTGTGTGTGCTAGAGGGCATGTGGAGCAAACAGCACATAGCCAGACTCAAACCAACTTGTATCTATAAATGATGTCCATAATATATAAATAATAAACAGCGAGTATACACAATACATTTACCTTGTATGTAACATTAAGTCAACGTATGAGCTCTCTGCATGGAAGACACAATATGACTGGGGTTTAAAATCAGTAAGCACATTGAATTTGAATTGTGGAAGGAATAAAAGGAAGCAAAGAAAGAGAGAGAGAGCTAAAGATGATAAACTCTGGCCTGGTGTCAGTGTAAGACATGACCCCTGTCAGGGAGGAGGAAGGTCACCCTCGCTCTGACATTTTTTTCTTTCATGACTAGCACCTGCCCTAAACTGTCTTCTGAGGACAAGGACAGACATTTCTACTATTCTTGTTAAAAAAGAGCTTGTTTTTCTGATCTTTTAGGTGGATAATTACCAGCACTAGCGCTTTTATGCACATAATAAAATACATGAAAACATGACGTAATTCCTTACATACTAAGTGCACTTAGAAACTCCAAAATAATTTCTGGGGATATACACATTTAATGGACTCCTATTATGCCACAATTTGTCTGCAAAGTTTTAGCCCAAAATACCCAACAGATCATTTTTTTATTTTGGGATGTGTCTAAAATAGCTATTTTGGAGTCGATCACTTTAAATGCAAATGAGCAGCATATTCTTGCCCCATCTCCAGAATACGGACAGTGTTAACCGCTGAGGGCGGAAACTATAGAAACATAAGGTGGACTAGACTAATATACCCCTAAATATTCTTTATTTTTTTCACTCTTTCAATGATCATACAGTTACTAAGGAGTGCTCAAAAGCTGTATAAAACGACCTTGCACATAAAGGTATAACACAAGCTCCAATGCCACGACAATGAAAATTTCACAGCCCCGCTGCAAATTTAACCTAAGTAATGAAAAAAATAATTTTTAGTTCTTCAAATTTGAAACTTTAGCAGAGTTAAAAAATACATTTTCTGTCGCACAATATAGAGAGGTGCTGATACAATTACATGCTCCCAGAAACAAATTAATTTAATTTCCTTCATCCATAATGTATATGCATATCTCCTGGCATTTCAGAAGAATAGCAATCATCCGTCTCTTTGAAACAGCACTGGCCCTCATTTAATTATAGTGCCGCTTTAATAAACTTTAGTGACCTGAGTAAATGTAATAATGGAGCTGAAGTGTCAGCACATGTTTATCAATCCACAAAGTATTTAATACAATAGTGCTAATGGACCAAACTACAAGAGGAGAGCAAAAAAACACCATGAGAAAACAATATTATTATTGCTGAACCGAATAAACAAACACAGTGTAACAATTTAATTGTGTAGATCATGCACATTTTCAGCATACATGCATTAATCTTTTTTGTCATTTTATTAATTGATAAAACAGAGAGATGACTAGGTAGAAAAAACAGTAAATGAGAACACAATGCAGGTTGGTCTCAATACAATATCTCTCATATAAGCATCAAAGCTCAATTTGTCCACAACACCATGCCATGGCTCTGACGTGTTTTTTTTTTTTTCTTCTCCTCCTCCTTTTTCCATTTCAATTTGAATATTTCAATTGACCTTCCATGGATAGAAAGTAAACTCTAATAATCACGTTGGGATTTAAGCAGCCCAACTGACTCGGGTTGGCCGTCAAAACCAATGGATAATACATGAAGGACATTATGATTTTCAGCCAAAGTCACCCCAGTCATGGAAATGAAATGATTTTTAATCTGAGGATAAACCAGCATGCTAATTGCTCACTACTCTGAGCGCCAAGCTATATATCACAGACTTCTTAATTGTAACCACGGGGATAAGCCAGAGCTCTGCTTTTCTCTGCTGATAGTGACAGGAATGTGTCGGTGAGGGGAATGTGATTTATAGATTGTGGATTTGTTTAAAGCTTCCAGTGAAGAAGTGCTGTGTAAGATTTACTAAAAGACAATTTCTAGACCTTCAGCTCTACTAAATTCAAGTATTTCCCACATAGTTAAAGACAACATAAGGACTAGGATTTTACCTCCACCGTGTATAACAGTAGTTTGTTTATCCTCAGTCAGTATACTTAGGTTTAAAGAGATCACCTAATAATAAAAGTTCGGTCATCATTTACCGACTCTCATGTCATTCCAAACCTGTATGGCTTACTTTCTTGTGTTGAACATTAAAGGAGATGTTACAAAAGAACTGAACCAAAGCTTTTCCTGTTCCAAAAAAAAAAAAATTATTAACCATTAAATCAGCGGGTGAAATCATTAGTGCATTACTGTAAGTCCTGCTAGTTTAATTGTTTAATACTCTAGAGTGCAATTCCCCCCGAGACGCAAATGACACACTTAAAGAGTCGGGATCAGGTCTATGCAGAATCTAAAGCTGAAAGCCACACAGAAGAATATTATAGGAACATGTAGTGTATTTACACAACCAGATCTTTGATTCCATGAGGTAAAAAAAAAAAGAGATGTTTTACATAATTTGAAGCCATGCATGCACAAAAAAACCTGTGCCAGTGTAACTTTTCATGTGATGTTTTTAGCAAAATTTTAAATACTATGCAGCTTTGATTCTGAGTGAACAGACACTATTTATCAAACAATAATAGTTTCCTTTTCAGTCGAGTCACTTCAACGTTACATATGGGAACTCGCATGAGAGACCAATCACCTCTGAGCCTTATCAAACAGGCCAATGAATATTGGCGTGCACTGAATGCATCCAGCTGCCTCTCGTCACAGCGTGAGTATAAGAGAGAGCGGATGAAATGCACTCATTATTCTTTCGCTTCGGAGCCTCACCTACCTGAGTCCTGAAGTCTTTCATTCTACAAAGTGGAAAAGAGTTAATGCTCTCTCCTGACGGTGACGAGAAAAAATTCCAGCTGTCGGCAGATCCTGCGGGTTGGCTATTTTTCTAAATCAGGGCAGGGCAGGGCGGCTCCGCATGGCTAGATCGGCCGCGTCTGCCCTCCAAAGTGGGTGACCTTTTGCGGGTGCTCAGCCTCCGCCTTCTCGTCACCGGCGGTGCCCAAGAACGAACTGGCGGCCTGACGTCGAGCTGGCCGTGGGTGAGTGATTTTTTAAGCCTGTTTTTTCTAACTAGCCAACCAGCGAGCAAGAGACCAACACTGAGTTCACAGTTGTCACCCTCCGTGGTCACTGCCTGTTTGAGCCGAAAGCTGAACTGTCGCCTATGCTCCTGTGAGCTGCCGAAGGGATCGGATTGGAGGTGTCCATGGATGCCCCCGTCTGATCCTTCGAGGCTGAATAATTGGTTTCTGGGGTTAGGGACCGCGGCAACCCCGGTGCCTTTCTTCCCGAAGGTGCACATGGAGCAGGAAGTTGTGGCAGGTTCCACCCTCACCTATGCCACCGGCTCCTTACCTCTCACCCCCCTTGATGGTGGGGCAGCCAAGGGCTGCGCGGTGACACCTATGGCTGAACCTAGTGCAGGTGGCAGTTGATGTCAAAGCACACTTTCTTGTCTTTCCCATCCCCCAGGTTGGCCTATTCAGTGGCACTGTCGAGGACTGGGCCCAGCAGTTCACAAGCAGACCGAGGCAGGGCAGGGCGGCGCCACATGGCTGGGTCGGCCGCGTCTGCCCTCCAAAGTGGGTGAGCTTTTGCGGGTGCTCAGCCTCCGCCTGCTCGTCACCGATGGTGCCCAAGAACGGACTGGCGGCCTGACGTCGAGCTGGCCGTGGGTGAGTGATTTTTCAAGCCTTGTTTTTTGAGCCCTGAATCGGCCCTTTCTTAGGCTGCCATTTGAGATGCTTACTCAAAGCGCATCCTAACATGCATTCGGCACCAGGATTGGTTTGTAGCCTTGACCTGAAGGAAGCATACTCTAATGTCTTGACCTCGACACAGACCCCTTCGGCGGTTTGTTTTCGAGGGTTGAACATATCAGTATACCCTCATTTGGCTGTTCCTTTCTGCATCTTTACGAAGCTCCCAAAGAGGTGCGGATAGGAATTCGCATTTTCATCCATCTCATCTGGCTCATTGTAGCTCACTCGCGGGATCTGTTGTGCGAAATACAGGGACCTGGTACTTCGGCAGCTCTGCCATCTGGGACTTCGGGTCAGCCGAGAACAGAGCAAACTCTCTCAGTGCTGAGTTGTCTGGACTTCTTCAGGTACAAAACAGTGGTTTCTGTTGCAAAACATTTCAGAGGCTCCTGGGGCACATGGCAGCCATAGCGGCAGTAACGCCGCTCGACCTGCGTCATATGAAACCGCTTCTGCACTGCTTACACAATCGAGTCCCGAGATGGGAATGGCACCGTGGCACACTCCGTTTTTCCGCAGTGTTGCCTCCTATTCAGCTCGTGGTCAGACCCTGCCTTCCCCCTGGGACAGGTGTCCAGGCATGTGGTGGTCCACACAGATGCCCTCCACGGGTTGGGGTGCTATATGCATTGGGCAGGCAGCTTTGGGTCCCTGGACACGCGTCCGACTGCATTGGTACATCGACTGCCTAGAGTTATTGGCAGTGCTTCTCACGCTGCAATTGCTTCCCTGATGCTACGCCACAAGCACATCCTCGTCCGCACGGACAACATTGCGACCGTAGCGTACATCAACCGCCAGGCTAGTCTATGCTCCCGTCGAATGTCACACCTCGTCCGCCATCTGCTCCTGTGGAGTCAGATGCGGCTGAGATCGCTGCATGCCATTCACATTCCGGGAGAGCTCAAACGTACAGTTGAAACAGCTCTCACGGCAGCCCACCCACCTCAGAGAATGGTGACTCCATCCCCAGGCAGTCCAGCTGATCTGGAGCTACTCCGGCAAGGCCAATATATATCTCTTTACTCCCCCGAGTCCTCCCTTTGCTGGTTTTTCTACTCCCTCACCGGCGCCCAAGGAGCCCTCGGCAGGGACACACTGGCACACAGCTGGCCTCCGGGGCTCAAGAACGCCTTCCCCCAGTGAGCCTCCTTGCAAAGACCCTGTGCAAGATCAGGGAGGATGAGGAGCTGGTCCGCTAGTAGCGCCATATGGGCCTCATGGGCCTGGTTTCCCAACCTAGTTTGTCTTGCGGCAGCCGTCCCTGGAAAATCCCCTTGAGTAAGGGCTTCCTTTCTCAGGGGATGGGCATAATCTGGCACCCACGCCCCGTCCTGTGAACCCACAGGTCTGGTTCCTGGACTGCACACGTGAACCCTCCGGCCTTTCCCAGCCCGTGATAAATACTATCCCTCAGCCTAGAACTCCCTCCACGAGACGGCCTATGCAATGAGGTGGGGTCTGTTCGTCTACTAAAACTCCTTTCAAGGACCCACAGAGATGCGCTACTGCAGTAGTGCTTTCCTTCCTGCAACAGAAGTTGGAGCACGGTCTAAAGAAAAAATTATGAGGCCCCCTTCAACTCTAAGAATGAAGGGTACGTACCACGTTGCAGTGGGTGGAACATCCCTTCGGAAACACTAAATGGTCGAGAGGTTCCTCTGAGGTGGGGGACAGGTTAACCCCCCCAGACCGCACCTCGCACCCTATTGGGATCTTGCTGTCGCTCTCCACGGCCTGCGGCAGGCCCCATTCGAGCCACTCGCATCAGTCGAGCAGAAACAGCCTGTAAGCAACAGCGCTCCTTACTGCGCTGGCCTCCATTAAGAGGGTAGGGGACCTACAAGCTTTTTCTGTCGATGAAACACACCTGGAAATTCGGGCCGGCTGTTCTCACATCAAGGTCTGAGACCCCGGTCATGTGCCCAAGGTTCCTACTACTGTGTCCCGAAGAAATATATATACAGTATATATGTCCCAAGATGCACATATATGTGGACCGCACCCGGAGTTTCAGACACTCTCTTGTCTGCTATGGAGGCAGCAGAAAGGGAATGCTGTCTCCAAACAGAGGTTGGCCACTGGGTGGTAGATGCCATTTCCCTGGCTTATTTATACAAGGGAGAGCCATGCCCCTTAGGACTGAGCACTCCACTAGGAGTGTTGCTTTCTCCTATGCATTGGCTTATGGCGCCTCTCTAGCAGACATCTGTAGGGCTGCAGGCTGGGCGACACCCAACACTTTCGCCAGATTCTACAATCTCCGCGTTGAGCCGGTGTCCTCCCGTGTCTTAGGTTAGACATCAAGAGATTGGGAGCCCGGCTGGTGTCAACTTGCTGTGCCACTCCCACGGGATCAGTGTGCTTTTTCCCAGAATGTTCCCTACATGCAAACCCTGGGCCATCCTGCCCCGCGGTCAGGACTAGTGCGGTGTAGGTGAAGGTTACAATTTGTCTCTCTTGCGAGTTCCCATATGTAACGTCTCTGTTCCCTCCTTCAGAAACGTGGGTTACCATCGTAACATAGATGTTTTTTTCTTTCTTTGTGGTCTGATCTTAGAAACTGCCCTTTCAAAAAATAAATACATATATAAATACATAAAAAAATGCTGTGTGATATCATATATATGCCTACATATCCTGTACATGGCCACAAACAAAACACATCCGTCACAATGCATCACTTATTCAAGTGCGTACTCATCTGTGATACAATGAGAAATGAAGGACATGTTCCAAGGCATTGAAGTGAGAGCTGAATGAGTAACGGCAGCTAATGAGTGAATCTATCGAGTCTCCTCACAGCAGCGGGGCAGAGTAATGCCACAAACAACAATAGCAGGCTTGCTATTGATTTAGCAGTATCGTCTTTTCCTGCCTCCCTCAGAATCGCTCTCTTCCTGTCTCTCTTTCTCTTGCAAGCATTAAAGAGGGATTAGTACCCTGCAGATGAAAGTGTCCGGTCCGGAGCCTTTTCGCTTTTCTTCAGAAGTCATTATGACTGTAGTGATACAGTACAAAGCTCTAATGTTTTTTATTTTCTTAAAAGAGAGATCAGGCTTTGAAAACCGACACCTGCCAACAATAAAATCCACATAAAATGTTCAGATGATCCAAGCAAAGCCTGGTTTCCTGATACATTTTTAGCTTTGAGCATTAATGATACAGCTGTGCCTGTTTCCCAACCAGCATGTGAACTGTCTGCATTGCATCATGTTTTTTTAATAATGTGAACTAAAGGTGAATTCATATTGACTTGTAGAGATAAAGTGACCATAGTCATTCGTTTTCAAGAGTTGAGAGACTTAAGGTTGAGAAAAAAATAATATAATGCAAAAAAGCAGCAATAAGATGCAGTGATTAAAAATTGTTAAAGGAATTAATTAAAGGGAACATTCTGTCATCATTTACTCACTCATTCTGTATATCATTTAATTTAAATCTTTATGTGAAACTTTTTACCTAAATTGGAATTCAGTGGTCACCAAAACTGTTACCAATATTCTTAAAAATGTCATGTTTTGCAATCTGCAATATAAATAAAGTCATACTTAAGAACAACATAGGGGTCAGTAAATAATGACAGGATCCCTAGTTATGGGCGCACTCTCTCTTTAAGAAAAGAACCTAATGTCATTGTAAATGATTCCATTGTTTTGCATGGTTTGGACTATTTTCAAAATTTATACTGATACTGTATCTGTACTGTACCAACACTAACATATTATTAAAAACATTATGTTTCTGTTTTCTATCCATTAATATTAGATGTATACACTGAAAAAATGAATGTTTATTTCTTACCATCCAAATATTGCATCTCCAAAGAAATATTCACACAATTCTGAAAAAAACAAAATTATTATGAAATGTGAATAAAGTGTCATATTAAACGCATTTAGTTTGTGACATGCTGTCATTATTTATAAAGTTGTTACAAAATCTGCTCTTACTGTCTTCTATGAAACACAAAATAAGATATTTTAAGAATTGTCTTTTTTGTTCTGTTCGCGTGAAGAACATTTTTGGTTACCTGCATTTTTTTTTTTTTTTTTTTTTTTTTTGAAGCTCTTAATACAGATTTGGAATGACATGAGGGTTATTAAACAATGCTAGATCTTTAATTTGTGGTTAACCTGTCCCTTTAATTATCTTTGACATCCCTCTTTTTTAATATTTCTAAAATACCTCCTTTAACAGCCCTTTTTTAATCATTTGGGTAGTTGTCATTCAAAAGAAGAGCTGCTCTAAACCTTCATTAAGCACCAGTGTTAAATTACTGATAAAATTAAATTGCTCATGGGACTATCCTTTCATTTTAAAAATATACACAAACTCATCTCTGAATTTTCTACAGCTATTTTTTTTCCTTTAAAACTCTATTTAGATGTGCCTATTTGCACCACAAGGACTAAAAAGCACCACAATAATTTGTCTGACTGGTGCTTTACTTCTAATATGCCATAGATAAAAGAGATAAATAGGCTAGAAAAAAAGTTTCCAACACAACTTCAACTTACATAAGCTCTCTAAAGATCACTTTTTGACTTTCTCAACAGTGAAACAAAGCAAAGTAAATAATTTATGGTGCTCTTCACTTTCCTCCAGGCTCTGAAATGCAGACCAGCCCATGATGAGGTTTGTAATTCGCTCATTTGCTAATGATTACAGGCTGCTGTCAGCTCACATTGTTTTCAGAGTGTCATTACTAATGAATTCGCATCTGTGACGCCGGTGAAGCGTGGTAAAGTCACACCATCTTAACCCCTCCCAAACCTTTCAAAATGTGCCAGTTGGAAAAGGTCACATGTCCGGCAGAGGAAAGCATGCTAAGCAAGTATAAGAGGTGGGTGAGCCAAGTTGGTTGGGCAGAAGGTGTTGGAAACCTGTGCATGTGCAGATGTCAACCTATAGTATCTATGGTTTCCATATTCACATTTGCTCATTATTTGATGCGCATGTTCATTTAACCTTTTTCTTGTTTTAACAAGCCCCCTCTGCCCCCCCTTCCACTGGCTATCAATGCTTTTATACTGACATTTGTACATACATTTATGGTCACCACCAATCCCATAAAATATGGAATCGTCCAGTATTTAAAGTTAAAACAATGCATCCTGTATCAAATCAATATGTATCTCTGTGCACGTTTTTTGCAACACTGTTTTTACAAACCTTACTGCATGTTTCACCACAGTTTCAAAGAGAAAAGTCCACTGAGTGGTGCTAAAACAAAGGTTACGTGAACCCTGGCACATTATTATTAAGTTGATATAGGTATGTATTGTGGCGGTTCAGAATTGAAATATCCTTGTACCGTTGCTAAAAGTTAATGATCTATCATGCTGGAAATATGCCATGCACCAAATCCAACCCTAAACTTTTTATCTTTAATAAAACCATTTTGGTATTTTGCTCCGTTTACAATGCTAATAGCAGTTGAAATCAGTTTCATAATAAAAGTATTAGAGAAGCTTATCTTGGCATCTTTGTTTCCTTAGTGACAGAGTCTCCAGAACGTGTGTCGTTAAAGCCCTTTCACGCTAGCACAGCATCTAGAGCTCACATCTGCACTTTGAACACAAAGGCTCTCCAGATGAAGGGCTGAATGGGAAAGTCATCAGTGCGTCTATACAGTAACTATGATGAACGCACAGTTTGGAGAGAAGCAGTTTTTTACGGTGGGCTGTCTGACTTAAAGGGATAGTTCACCCAAAAATAGATTGTTGTTCCAAACCTGTCATCATTTCTTCTGTTGAACATAAATACAAATAACCAAACAGTTTCTGGTCTAATTACCCACATTCTTCAAAGTATCTTCTTTTGTGTTCCACAGACAAAGAAACTTTATGTAGGTTTTTAAAAACTAAATTCTGACTATTTTTGGGTGAACTATATACCTTTTAAGTGGCAGACACATCTAAATAAAGGCATAACCCTTTTGTTTTATCAAAATTTGTATAGTGTGTTAGAGCTTGATAGACATAATTATTACATATTTTTAGACATTATTAGACTGATTAATAAGTAGATTATAATTAATGTTAGACCCTATTTATGAATTTATGATTTATATTATGTCATATTATATCATGTCACGCACAATTTGACATTTTAAAAAGTTTTTAAATATGCAAAATTATTTAGATGTAGTCATAATTTAAACAAATGAGGGGGGTTATTGGGATGGTTGGGTCACAGGTGGGTGTCCTTTATTTTGGTGTGCTGAAGGTGGCAATCCTACATTCATTATTACCAACATCAACCACACTCTTTTTTCTCAGGCTTTGTTAAACATTGCGTTTTTGAACGCTACTCCTACCGTGGAACCAAATCAGGTTCAACCTGAAATCGCCAGTCCTGATCTTTCCACAGGCTATGATCAAAATTATTCTGATATGGAAAGCAAATGCATAATTAAAACATTCCATTGCGTTTTGCCATGACCTTAAGAAACGGTAGATCCGCATCCAACATCTCACGTCTCAGCATTAACGTTGTTTCTTGACAGTTGCGGGATCCCCCTGGGGACGCATATGTTATACACAGCAGTGCATCTGTTTCGCTGATGCTACATGTTGATGCCTGTTTAGTTTTCCTATCACCCTGCCGAAGAAAATATGAAAATTGATTCGCTTCATTTGTGAGCTGAGCGGAGAATCAGAGGGTTGCTCCGAATAATAGTTTAACATTTCATATGGCGGCTTCACATTGTGAAACACAGGCTTTAGTGCTTAATGAACGACATTGCAAAGCATACTTTTTTATTTCAGCTGTGAAGTATGCTCACCCCTAAGTAAGGGCACAAGTTTACTTTGGAAACTTGCAAAGTAGCATTACTCTGAAGCAATTTAAAGGGATAGATCATGCAAAAAAATGATGGTGTCATTATTTACACAATATAATAATTTTAAAGATGCCATAGAATGGAAAACTGAATTTACCTTGGCATGGTTGAATAATAACAGTTGAGTACATGGACATAACATACTGTAAGTCTCAAACACCATCGTTTCCTACTTCTTATAGAAATCAAGTGTTTGCAAAAGACGACTGAAAAACGGTCAAATTC
>JAUMHG010000076.1:8284670-8294710 GCA_032359395.1 Enteromius anoplus
GGTGCCGCACCTGACTTTAATCTAGACAGATTTTACAGCAGATTCAGAGCGGTCACGCTGGAAGGCGTTCCCAAATGTGTCTCGACGCAGTGTCGAGGTTCCTGAAAAGGAACTATAATGGATGAGTATTTGGATTTATGGTGTGGCAACCAAAGTCAATATTAGTGTGTACGGATATTAAAATTCTATTAAATACTGAGAAGATGATCATTATCTTGCTGTCATGGCCTACAGTACGTATTACTGGCTAGTATTAGAATTTTATACTATATAAAATATTTAAAAAATAAATAAATAAATAACAATAATCTATAGATAATAAAATGTTAAATGGTCATTTTTCACACCATAATAATGTCCAAAATAAAAAAAAATTATATTTGATATTTGATCTTATTGTTTTTTTTTTATTATAAGTCTACCACTCAAAAGTGTTGAGTTTTGTTTTATTTTTATATTTCCTTCAAGAAACTAATTAATACTTCAATTCAACGAGGATGCATAATATTGATTAAAAGTAAAAGTACAGACGTCTGCATCATTACAACAAATTTGTTGCAGTTTCTTTTGATCTTTCTATTTAACAAAAATATAAAAATAAAAATCAATGTTTCCACAAACAAATATTAAGCAGTCCTCTAATTCAAACAACTTTTCAACCAACAAAATAATTATGCAAAATGTCAAAAAAAATAAAAAAAAATAAATCAAATATCAGTTACAGAAACATGTTTATGGTTAAAAAATAATGTGATCTTCAGTAAGCAGGAGTTTGCATTTCAGGAGACAACAGAAAAAAAAAAAAAAAGAACACCTAATGCAAAGCCATTTGTAAAGGTTGTTCTTGTGCAGTCAGTATTGGCAGAGAATGATAACCACGTAGCACAATTAAAGGTGTTGTGCTCTCGGTTTCAGTCAGACAGAGCCTTAATCTGGGGCTGGAGAGTAAATCAAATGTGAATGCTTCATCCTCTGGGTCCCTCCTTTTCTCTGTGTAGTTTGAATTGTAATGTATAATAAATGAAGGAAACACGTTTGAAGCTTTGATCTCATAATAAGTCTGACTAAACGTGTGCTTTGGATGATGCCTTACAGATATTTCCCCCCACAAATCAGTCAGACTTTGGACTCTTAAATCTGTTTGATAAGCCTTGCTTCTTATAGTAGATGAGAGTTGTAATAATTTGATACAAAATAATAGGAAAGATGGACAAAACAATCTACACCTAAAAAGGGTAAAACAAAACCCCCAGAAGTTACAAAAGGCAAAAACTTGTAAAACACTTGGGTTTACCAAAAAACATCTTCATTTAAAAAAATATTTTTTTTCTAGAAATTTTGTATTTTATCACTTGTTTACCAATAGATCCACTGCAGTGAATGAGTGCCGTCAGAATGAGAGTCCAAACAGCTGATAAAAAAAACATCACAATAATCACCAAGTAATATAAAATCAGGTGCATCAATTAATGCCTTATGAAGCAAAAAGCTGCATGTGTGTAACAAAATATTTTAATCCAGATGGACGTATTTTAACATTATACTTCCACGTATGGCCAAAATATGGATCCATAATAGAAATAAATGCTTCCTCCAGTGACAGAAGTCTATCCTTTGTTGTCTTATCACTTTAAAATACAGTATATTTGAATATAACTGTTTTAAACTGTTTTTCCTTATAACCGATGCTTGCATATTTCTCTCCTGATTTACTTTCTTCACTGAAGAAAGCACTATAATGGATGGAGGAATATTTTAATTGGAAGCACTACCAACTGGATTACAAAAACAGATTTTTGCTTACAAGACTATAATCGATGGTCATGTGGAATATTTTAATGTTTCTATCATCTTTCATTTTGACCATTCACTGCAGAGGATCCATGAGTGAGCAAGTGGTGTAATGCTAAATTTCTCCAAATCTGTTCAGATTTGAAAAAGAAAAATGGTTCTGGATGTCAATTAAGAGCTTTTATTTTTCAATAGCGTAAGGTTCTTTAGTACAGCACATTGTGTCAATGGAAAAATCATTAAAGAAATGAGTGCAAATCTTAAACCGCGAGCTACATCAAAATCACTGAAGCAGTATGTTTTTATAAGCACAATTCTACCCAACGCTTTTCAAAAGAATGAAGCAATATCAAAGAACAACAGAACGATAATGCAAACACTTGCCAATCTGTGTTGTTCTTGGCATTCTTCCTAGACTGTGACTAAAATATGCCCTTTTATCTCAGATGTAGGTTTGAAATGAAATTCACCGCTGTGAGGGTGAGCAAAGCATTTGTTGAAGGACTGCTCTGGCAGAAACTGACATAAGGCTAATGTTTTCCGTTGCATGGATGGGGGAAGTCAGTGAGGATATGTCCATTAAATTGCCACACTTCAGACTACGCTATTAAACGTAATGGCTTCTATCACTGTTGTATGTTCTAGTGAGTTTCTGCTGACTTCAATAGAAATCAATCACAACTTCTCTTGCAGGTTAAGATGTTAAAAGCTCACTCGCATGGTGATGTGGTGAAAATGTGTTTGTATTCAAGCGCCAAACTCAAGCTTCATTTTATCAATCAGTTCTGTCCATAAATGAATCCATACACTTCCAAGTGTGTTTAAAAAAGACTTATTGGCCTAAAGATATAGCCATAGTCTCAAAAAGCAATGCTAAAGCTTTAGATGCAAACAATGACTTTAAAGGTCAAAAATTTATTTTAAATCAATTAAATTGTGATGAAAAAACAACATGGAATCCAACAGAAATGACTTTTGGACCAATGAGAGCAGCTTTTAAAATTCATGTTTTTAAGAATAATTGTGCAATGCCTCCGTGGTATGTAGTATTTCTTTTGACCCACTGAAGTGTCACAAGCTTTAGATAGAAAATGGATTCGCTAAGTGCAAAAATAGCACCTTGCTGCTTTTAAAAACATGGCAAATATCCGGTACAGTAAACCCATACACTAATTCAACTGTCTTCTACTGACATCCCACTTCATAGCTCAAAGCAACTTTTCCGCACTGCTAGGATCTTTTATTTCTCTACAATCCATCTCTACCCGCAGCTGTTGGTTCACTTTCAATCAAACCTTTGCCTGTGATAAAAATGGAAACAGAATAGTCATATTCAAGCAAAGGAGACTGATCCTTAAAGGTAAGTTCCAGCATGTTCACTCGTTATTAGAGACCACAGTATGCCACAGTATAACTGTAATACCCTACCTGAGCTCATGGCATAAACATACCCGGGTGCACTTTAAAGTGAGACATGAAATATGTACCAA
The DNA here is from genome assembly GCA_032359395.1 of Enteromius anoplus. Taxonomy (NCBI): domain Eukaryota; kingdom Metazoa; phylum Chordata; class Actinopteri; order Cypriniformes; family Cyprinidae; genus Enteromius; species Enteromius anoplus. The sequence continues at coordinate 8,287,952 of JAUMHG010000076.1, forward strand.
TAGGTACATACCACTGCAGTTTCCAAAAGGAATGAACACTAGAGGCAATCAAATTCTGAACACCTTTTCTTCCTTTTCATGCAAATTTAATCAAAGCATAATTTTCGCACAAATATGATAGAATATCATGTCGTGACTTCAAAACAATATTAAAATGCTGGGAGATTTGAAAACGGAACGTTATCCTCACACATATCCAGCTTCATATAGATGGGTTTTTATAGCTGGCAGTTTTGTTATGTAGCTCAGAGATGTACTTGAGATTCAAGGAGCTCCGGTTCAAGTTAATGATAATGAGGCAATATGAAAAAATAAGTCTGATACAATGAACGAGGAGAGAGCTGTGCTAGATAATTTCTCATGTACTGTGTGTACATCCATATGCATGAGATAAAACAAGCCTAAGCCAAATCATTTTCCTGGCTTTGCGTCACATGATGTTTTCTCAGTGCGAGACAAAATAAACCTTCCTCAGTTGACTCTATCTCCTATATTTATGGTAATTAGAATACTTCAAATACATATGACTGCATTTGATGCCACAAATGAAAGTTAATTTCAAGGGTCAAATGAGGTAAAAAGCTGTTTTTAAAAGAGTGTCCTTAAGGTAATAACTATAAATTGTGTCTATTTAAAGAGTATTTTTTTTCAGGATGGAAACTCTGTAAGACATATTTATACAGTTAAAGCAGTATGATACCGTTAGCTAAAATGAAGAAATGGCAACTGTCTCCAGTACAGAAGACATAATCTCTTGTGAATGAGTAGCTGATGCTGGCAATCCCTCATAAAAATTCCCACCCATGATAAAGCTCAAATTTACATAAATTTACTGTAGGCAAGATTGTAATAAGATCACACAGGCTGCTTCACACTTGCAGCACAGTGTTGTCATAAACAGCATTCTTTACATAGCTAAAAAATTCATGAGTTTGCATTATGAATGAATAAGAAGGGTGGACTATACTTTTAAATACCATAAAATACATGCTAAAACTTTTTCTACAGTGGACAACAGAGTACTAACCTTTTTTCCACTCAAACTTCAATGCATTTTCATCTTCTGCAGTCAAATACAATTTAACGAGCAAGTCAAAGAGGAACATCAAAATACATTTAGAGAAATGAACCTCTAAAGTTCCTGCCAAAATGTACCAGAGGCAAGTGGGTGCGAAGACTTCAATAAAAATCTCTGGCTTTTGCCCTCAGACTCATCATCAACTCAGCCTCTGAAGGCCGCGTGATATTCAGTCCTGTTCACACACCGAAAAGACAAGAGTCTCGAGAGGTAGAAGCAGCCTGGAGACACGTACCAATATTGCACGGTAGTCACCACACATCTGACAGGTTGATTTGAATACGGTTGTAATGAGATTATTCAGAATGCAGGGTGTGTTCAAGCCTCTTAGACACAAAGTCATACTTGCTGGTAATGAAATACTTCTACACTACTTCACATACATACATAATAGGGGTGGGCGCTTTACCAGTAGACACAATTAACTAGTAGAAATTTCTCCACTGGTAGAAATTTTAGACTATATTCTGTCACGTTTCGGTCAAAAATTTCACGTTTGCATGCAATTTTTAAACACTGCGCTTTAAAAACAAGTGATTTCAAGCCAGTGAAACGAATCAGCAGCGAAAGAGAATTAATTTTACTACTTTATATGTGCTGCCTGTCTGAGAGATGGTTTCGGAGCAGTTATTGTTATTTTTGCCGGTTAATATGTAGGCCTTAAATGAATAAATGCGCATGTGTCAAAATGCCCGTCTTTGCAAGTAAGTAACAGCTGAAGAAAACAAAAAAAAAAACATGAATTATTGTAAATTGTATCCAGGCAGCTCTTGTATGACAGCAGTCTAATATTTATGACTTTTATGTTAATCAAACAACAAAAGAGAAAATCTCTAATTGCTTTTGACTGAATCACTTTTGTAACTTTAATAAGTAGTATATACTTTACACAGTGAAGAATATGCAGTGTTGTTTCCATTTGATAGCATTATAGCATTTCCTATTTATGTGTTTTGCTGTAGTTTTTTAATTAGTTTGCTATTTTAATTGTTTACTTGTCTTCATTGAGCTTGAGTTTTTTGTTTTTTTGGTTGTTTTTTATTTGGATTAGTATTATTTTTATGATATTGGCATTGGTGACAAAAAACGATAATACCATAAAGACTTTATTTAAAGCAAAAATAACTATATTGTGATATATATTGTTACTGTGAAATAGAATGACTCATATAGTGATATAAAATGTTGGTCATATCCCACCCTGTCAAGCCCAGCTTTCTATGTGCTCTGTGTTTTGTGTCTGTTTTCATTCCTGGACTCCATTCCCCAGAATGCACCTCTCCTCACAGCTGTTGCTAGATTGGTTCAATCAGTTTCACCTGTGTATATATACCAGTCTCTTTGTCTGACTAGGCACGGATAATTGTCGATGTATGTCCAATGTATTGCCGTCAACCTAGTGTTTTCATTCTTGTTCTTGTACCCTGTTTTCATATTCTGGATTTATCGTTGTCGACCTCTGCTTCCCATGGATCTACGTTTTCGTCTTGCCCTTACTGGTACATTTCACTCTCACCTGGATTATCATTTACTCTTTTGTCTATGCCCCTACTGGTACTGATTGCCGGTGTTCGACTTTGTCTGCCTGACCCTAAGCCCAATAAACTCTCATTTGCATTTGACCTCGAACGTTTCACATCCTCATTCGTGACACACCCCAACATACATTAGATAAATACCATACAAACATACATTTATTTTCAATTCTAATAAATTGCCTTGTTTAGAAAGAAAGATAGAAAGAAAAAATACAGAGAGAGACTAAAATGCATATACACATATTATTATATTTATACAATATTATATTACATTACACATAAATACCGCTAACCTGATTTTACCAAGTGCAGCATGTCTCTGGGTCAACATCTTTGTTGACTTTGGGACAACATTGTGATTAACCACTCAGATTTGAAGAAGGTTAGTGCTTGTACATCAGTGTCAGTTATCTATCTATTAAATATGATTTTAGGCATTACTCATGGGTAAGGGTAGGTTTAGGTGTAGATATAGATATATGGTCAAGACTATATTTTTGCATTAAAATGTCGTACCATAAAATATGTTGACCTAGGGACACATTGAACTTGGCAAAATAGGATGTGCCATAAATACACACACACTGTATAAAGAGTACATTTTATATGCAACTGTGACAGCTTGATACTAAATCAACTTTATTAAAATTAAATATATGTATTTAAATGAGTCTTTTAAGCCTAGCTTTTGACTTCACTGACAATAACAACCACAAACAGGGTTAAATTAGATTTAACGTCACCTGCAGTTAAGCATCACATGCATTGATTAGAGATATATTTAGCAATCTTTTTAACAACCTTCTGTTCATTAACTTTCTTGTCAGAGAGCAATTAACAGATTTCAAGTAGCTAAAGTATTAAAGCAAGTCTTTCATCTCTCACACACAACTTTTAATCTTTGAGGCGAGGGTTTGTGCTCTGACATCCGAGCAAATGACTTAAGCAAGAGCTAGTCCGGATCTTCAGTCATTTCAGTGGCTCGTTTTAATCTATACACGTATTAAACCCCGCAGCATGAGATTATGCTTCCCCACTGGCCAAACTCCATGTTATCCCCACTTTAGCTGTCACTTCATGAATGCAATGATCCTTATTGCTAACTAGACTACAGAGAAGGTCTTCTTCCACTGTCATAAGCGACCAGAGCGCCATAGTCTATTAATCCAAACCCTCAAGCAGATTTTTCAAGTAATTTGTGTTCTCACTGAGCGCACAAATAACCGCCATGAATGTCAGAGTAAAAGGGAGTCACTACTACAGTTCTAATGGCTGTATCAAGGTCTATCAAGGGTCAGGTTACTTTAAGTAACAGCGTTTGCATAAGGTGTGACATTGCTATGAACTTTTCTCATAATGCTGTGCCCTTCCAGCGCTCTAAATATGAAGAATTCAATCCATTCTCTTTGAGGTGGTTTTTCAAAGCACTTCATTGAGACCCAGCGACGCCTCTGTCAAACGCATTTTAGTATTTATGTATTCTTGGCTGTGGGGACGTAACTAGAGAAGAAACTGTTAATAAATGGAACCTGCTTAATGGGGAATCCATTTGTTGACTTCACTGCTTGGGTCAGTGCGACAAGGTCAGTGAATGTATTATGGCGATATGGCAAGGGTGCAGATACAGGCCTCGTGATGGATTGTAAAAACCTGATAGCAAATGCCAACAAAATGCCACGGCTTGAGCTGCCAGCCTTGGCGCAAACAGCAAAGGATTTATTTTGATGCACATGTTTGCCTGGAGAGAGGAACAGGATAAAACAATGAAACCAAGGCCTTTTCTGTCACTGCTTTTTTTGTGTTTTTGTTGGAGGTAAACAATAGCGTTATTCTTTGCATTGTGTGGGAGCTTCTTTGCTTATTTAACAGTTCCTTTGTGAAGCAAAGTGTGTCCGTTGAAATACTTTCAAAGTCTTCAGTCGGGACTTCTTTAAAATTTAATAGCAGAACATTTCGTCTCAAGTGAGATGAGCCTGTAAAAATCATTTCATTCTTCTGGTCTGGTGCGTGGTGTGAATCAGCCTCAGATAGAAACTGCATTCATTCAGAATCAGATTACAGCTCTCTGGGATACCTGAAGGAATAGTTCACCCAAAAATGAAACTTTGCTATAAAAACTAACTCTGGGTCTCTAGAGGAAGCATTATTATAGATTATAAAACAAGCTTTTCTCTTCACAAGGCATTCATTTATTCATGATGGGCTGGAGTTGTATGGATTATAAGTTAGTGTGATGTTTTTATCAGTTGTTTGGACTCTCCTTTTAAAGGCACCCATTTACAGTACAACATGATTGCACCTGCATTCATTGACATTGGATGGCATTAGGTTGAGTAAATGTTCAGCCAGTTCTCATTGTTTGAGTGAATAATCCAGCAAAATTATTTGTTTTACAGTGCCTTTATGTGCCTTTTTTGGTTCTTCCAAGTTTTGGTTACCTTTACTTTCAATAGAGGGACTGAAATCTGTAAGGGTTCTTAGTAAATATCTTAGAGGGTGAGTAAATGACATTTTGTGTACATTATGCTGACATCACATTAGCTGTTTCCCCAAATCTTAGATCAGAAAAGCCTATAGATGGACAGTCTTTGCATAGTCATTTACAATGTTCACAAACCCAGCTTTATTTGAGAGGATCATTAAACTGAAACACGTCTGTAACCCAAAACAGACAACAGGTCTGTGGCCCAAAGACTACGGCTCTCTGACTCACTTGCATAAGATATGTCCTGCAGCCAAAATGGCAGGACGTTAATGCCAGTCACAGTGCCAGCTGGATCAGCACTAGAGGATCTTATCTTCTGAGACCATCAGCTCACAAGTGTTATTCAATAACACTGAGGAAATAATGTCAGGTGTTAAAAGACCTGCCTCAAAGCACATAGTTCAGTAGCTGAAGACGGTTCAAAGAGTTTTGTCCTCTAATTCAACCCTTCTTTTTCATTATCTTAAGTATCCTCTGAAGTATGGATCATTGAAAGCAAACTATAGCAATTTTTAGTGTGCTTCAGCTGACTTAGCACAGAAAGTACATCATTGGCATTAACAAGCCAGTGGCTGGACGATTTTTGTGCCATTGATTCACATGAAAATGCCATTAGTGAGTAGTTCTGAGAATATTACTAAGCTCATTTGCATGCCTTTGCATAGGAATTTGGTCACAAATATGTACTGTGACAAAGTATTAAAGTATTTAATTAAACTGGTAAAAAAAAAAAAATCTCAGATTCTGGAATAAATTGAATTGTTCTGGCATTACACAACAAGCAACAACAGTTCAAGAACAGCACAGCTGTACTAATGACAGTTATTAATGACTCGAAAATCACATCTATGGTTTATAGCAAAGGAATATTTAAAATATAATTTAATGTCTAATAAATTTTAAGCCTAACAAATGCAAATACAGTGAAAAACACAAACAAAATACCCAGCAAAAAACATTTCATCACATAGACCTAAACAATATTTAATATTGTTATAGCCTAACCGCTGAGTATTAAGTGTTTTTCCTCGTACAACGCGTTTCCATGTGTTCCCTAGTCTAGTTTCCTGTGTTTTATTCTGTGTTCTGCCTCCACCATTGTTATTTGCTGCTTTTCTCGACCCTGCCTAGTTGACCATGCCTTTTAATAAAGCTCTGCATTTGGATCCGCCCTTGTCAGTCCCCTTTGTTACATGATCATACCTAATAGCAGCAGGTTTTGTTTGAATACAGTTAAAAATTTGTAAAAAATGAGCTGACTGTTCCCAGTTAAAAATTCATTAAAACATCATTAAAAAGAAAAGAAAAGGGGGGAAACAACTACTATTGTAACTGAAAACAGAATCTTGACTATTATACAGAATCATAAAAAAATCATGTTTAATTAGTTCAGTGTATCTAATTATTATATCAGTACTGCCTGTATTCTGAAATACATTCTTGCTATTAGGAGGGTTAATCTTTGAATGTTGTATTGGACAAAAGGGGTGAGAACAACTAGTTCCCTTTCAGTCGGTCACTCCGAGTCACGTCGGTGACCGAGGAATAGGAATCTCGCTTTGAGATGGCAAATCTACTCTTCTTGTATACAAACACGCCAATGAATTGGCATATGCTGATTAATATCCAGCTGCACCTAATCGCAGCGCAAGCATAAA
>JAUMHG010000076.1:8304624-8318739 GCA_032359395.1 Enteromius anoplus
AGCTACATACCTTCTATGTACATATCAGAGAACAATTTAAAATATTCTCTCAAATCATTCTATGGCACCTTTAACTGTTCCGTTTGCTTCAACGGAAATATGTTTCTGAAAGGATTTTATTTTGCATTTATTTTTAAAATATATATTTTATGTCTTCGTTTATTTATTCATTTGGGTGGCATAAATTGAAGGGTCCTATAGGAATAATTCCTTGAGAGTTTAAAGGGGGGCAGTCAACCATCAAATTAAATCTGCGCTCTTCACTTCCAGCTGTCTATCATGACGGATGGATTTATGAAACCTCTGCAGTTCATAAACAAATTCTCAACAGTGCTTGCTTTTTTCCAAGGGATAGGCTTACCTACAGGGGGTGGAAAAAATAATGGAAACAGCAAGCTATATATTAAAATCAAGGAGTAGGACAACCCTTTGTCTTCAGAATATCTTTATTGTGCTTCCATGAAAGGTCCGCTGATGTTTAAAACTGGTGACTGGGAAAACAAGGCATTTACTTCATCTGGCAATTCATCCAGCTACTCTTTAATTTGTTTAGCATTGTGTAGGTGGGAATTATCTTCCGGAATAATGAGGGAACATTAGATGACAGAAATTGCAGCTCTTTACCGATGCGGTATGTCAACAATCAAGCCTAAGCTTTAATTTCTACATACACACGGTACAAAGGCAGGGATTTGTTTCTACCAGCCTTCCAGACGGCTGTGCAATGGTTTAACATTTAAAAAACTGTATATATTTAATCAATGCTTCATGATATTGCTAGATATATAGACAGACACCCAAAATGGTTTTTATTACAAATGTATTACTATTATGAGCTTTTTAGTAAATCAAAAATATATGGTATATGAGCCAGTTATTTTTAATGAATCAAAAACATACAGCATAACCATGGTAATTTGTTTCAGAAATAAATAACTATTATAAGCTATACATCACACATTGACTGAAAACATTAAGCGCATATTCTTTTTAGTGAATTAAAAACATAAAGGTGAACAAACAACTCTCTTGAAACAATTATTTTAGATTCATACATAAAAGACCAAATGAGATTTTAACCAAAAACCAGGGATTGGAAATTAAAATCTACAGTACTGTATACAAATATACAAACATAACAAGAATCAAGCCATAAAGTGTTACAAAAACTGTATCACTCACTTTCATTATATTGAATCACATTCATATTCCACAGAAGAAAAAAAGCCATACAAGTCAGGATTGACATGGCAAATAAATAAACTCTTTAACAAAATTTTCTCTCCTAAACAGTCTCTTTAAGCATCCTGATGGCCTGAGGAAGGAAACTTCTCAAGAGGAAAATTGGCCTGTTCTCCATGATACATAAAACAAATTTGCAGTGTTATGATTGATGCATCTGTAAGTCAACAACTAACAATATGCACTTTGGAATTTAACAAATGATCGAATTATACCTAACAAATGATGCATAATCTCTCCATCTGTATAGAGAAACCTGCTTGCTATTTCATGACTGATTCATCATCAGGGCCACAATTTAGTAAGACACAGAATCTAGGGCACACTAATCATTCCAACAACAACACACTCCAGTCGGGTCAGTGACCACCCGGTCACATTCGCTTCTGTGTAAAGTGGAAAGATTGAAAGAGAGAAGAAGAGTACCTTTAATCAAGTGTTGACTCAGCCAATTAGCCGCACAACACAAACCGACAACTCGGACAACAATTCATTCTGCTTTTGCAGGGAAGGTGAATTAATTTACCCGCCAAAAGTGGGCCACGTGACCGAGCGAACCTACCTGCACTTCCTGAGGTGATTGCGAAAGGAAGATAAATTGCTGGTATTCGACAGTTTAAACATGCAATCAATTAGCTTTTTCCTCAAGCCTTGAAAGGCACTGGTCGGCCCACTAATCGAACTTGCTCGGGGTTGTAGTGAATCTGCATGTAAAAAATGGATGGATTTTATTAAATAAATGCAAAAATGCGTGTGACGAATGTCTGATACCATTTGTTTCACTGACCAGCTGAGATTTCAGAGAGTGGAGAAGCAGAGAGCCGATCAGAGGAAGGTGTGGCGAGAGATGGTGTACTGATAACACTCTGACAGCCAGCGGAGACTGATTTATAGCTCATTAGCCCGGAGGAATTAAACTCACTTCCCTTTGGCAAGCCGCATAAATTACGTTCCCTTCCAAAACAATGCCCGCTCTGCCTAATTTCACCTCTAATGACAATAGGTGCCGTTGTGCTGCTTTTATTAAAGACATAAAACTTCCAACTTAGAAACCAGACACACGGTGTGGGCCGCAGGCCTGCATAATAAATAATAGGTATATCAGTGGGGGTCATTAGCAGGTTGTATGTTAGCACTCATCCTAAGTGAACTTTTAAAGCTGAACTTTTCAAACAAACTTTTCTTAATTTTGTTAAGACTTACCCCCAAAGTTTGCATGGTTCGTGACATCAAACGCTACAAAAAAAAAAAAGAACAGAACAGTCTAGACTCGTTATTAGAGTTACGTCTCTGAAATATTCAGTGATTATTACTTCCGAATGGAGAGAGACTCTGACTACAAAGCACAGAATAACAGCTTCTGCTAATATCTGCAGAACGAAATGCTCCGCCATACTTCAAATGAGTTTACACACCAAAAAAAAATTGAAATATTTTTGGGATTTTATGGCAGTATTTAAATGCATGGCTTGCTAGACTACATCTGAAATAAGTTGAAGCTCTGAATGGTCTGCACAAAAATGACCATGCATGAAAATGTGATAAAGAAACATGTTAAATAGTCTGAGAAAGCCCTGAAAAAGTGCACAGTTAATGCCAGCCATGCACAGTTCTGTTACAATAAAATAAAATAAAAAACACTAAAAACTACTCTTATTTGTTTAATTTCTGTGGCATTCCGGGTTACTGAATTCTCTAGGCATCAGGAGATCTTACAGTGGACAGAAAAGTTATTTTCTGCTATACAAGCCAGAAGATGCTTGCTGAAGAGATGTTTCGTATCCCATCACATAACTGAACTTCTCCTGAACTCGGCACAGAGCCCGCAAATCACCGCCCTTGTAGAGTCTCAATGAATATCTCATGAAGTTAATCGTCAAAGCACTTCGTAAAATTAAAAGATGCCAAGACAATATACTACAGCTATTTGCATAATGTGCCAATTTCTCTTTGTAAATAGTGAGAGCTGATTTGCAATCTCCCATGAGCATCTGTTACAGCCCCTGTATCTCCGGTCAAGAATTCACTCGGGAGGCCAGGAGACACAATTATCTGTCATTTTTTTTCAGCCGGGTTTATTTGCTGTTCTGTCATCGGCTGTCCGTTTAGATTTGCTTTTGTTCACTGCATTGATTTTGTGCACACTGAGTCACTGCGACACAATCCGGTCACCGCCAATGTGTGAATGTCTCCGACAGGCCATACGAGATTCATTTATGTGCCCATAGACGGGCCATTTGGAACTTTTATTGTGCCATTAATAATAAGTGAGAGATGGAGAATTCAAGTCGTGGAACTTTGTAATGCAACAGCTCATGGGTAATAAAACAAAAATTCCCAGCACTAAAGGGTCAAACAATAGCTACCTTATCAGCTCCTGCTGTGTAAAGCACAGAAGTATGAGAATTAATCACAGATGTATTGCACAAGTGCCTTTAACAGACGGCGCTCAACTGCCTGCTGGAACAAAACGCTGCATCGCTCTAAACAAAGAGATAGGAGCCATTAAAGGAATAGAAAGGAATGGGAACATGGAAGAAGGGAAAGGACAGCCAGTACCACTGAGATGAAAAATCCAGTCGGAAGACAATGACAGCTTGGTTTGTTATATGACAATTAAAGAGAGCCACAGCAGCATGAGTCATTACGACAGATGATCTTCCAGCGTTTAGAAGTTACAGGTGTTTTAATTGGCAGTTTAACCCATTTCTGTAGATTTATGGAGATTTAATGAATCTGTTTGTTTGTTCTTTTAAGTGTGAGATGTAAAAGTATGACAGTAATCACTGCAAACACAAATTTAGTCCAATTTGCCCTTCCAAATCTGTTAGTAATATTTAAGACACAAAAGCATGTGCAAATGCAATGAGGAGAATGACTAGTACAGTCAAAGAAAAAGGCATGTTAATCTTTTAAGTTATATACAATAAGAATGTTATTTATAAACTGTGTTTATATTGAGCAAAAAATAAAAAATAATAGTGGTATTATTAAGAATTATACTACTAATAATAAATTATTTTTTAATAAAACAAAAAGTTACAAAAAATAATTAATATAATGTAGGTAAAGAAGCTATCAGAAGCTATATAGAGTCGTTCACATAGTTAAATATAATAATAATAATACATCTTATTTAATATTATTATTATGATAGTAGCAATACATTTTCATTTATAAATACATGTTTATGTTGTGGGGGAATATACATATATAATTATATGGTATACAATTAGAATGTTATTTATAAATCATGTATATATTGAAGAAAAACAATATTGGTATTATAAATAATTGTAATAAAAATAATAATAATACATTATTAATAAAAACTAAATATTAATATAATGCAGTTAAAACAGCTATTATATCTCATAGTATAGAGGTGTTCATACTGTATATAGTGAAAAATATAATGACAACAACAATAATTGTAATAATGATAAAAATTATTTTAGTTAATTTATTTATTATTATTGTTATTATTAAGGGTTTCTACAACTACATCATTATATTTAGGTGTCCATTTAAAATATTAAAAAATATATGTGTAACTATAACACAAGCACAGCTTAAACAAACAACGCACATTTTCACTTATTTTTCATTTTCACCAGTTTTGTAAAAAGGAATGGTAGCAATTATTGCTGTCAAAAAAGGGACAACCAATACAGAAATCCATGTAAATGCTCATATTTCATCCTGCAACTGTATGTGACATAAGCGGACCGTTTCAGATCTGTCATGGATGAGATCCCCTCAGTTTAGCTGCTTATTACTTCTTGTGATTTGGCTTAGAGCCGAGGAAAGCTTAGCCTTCCTTGCTCTCTGTTGTCCAGGAAACAGCAACTGACATGCAATCAGTGCAGAGGTATTCAAGACACTCATGATAAATGAATCAGATAGCGCTGCCAGATCCAGTTCAATACGTTAATACATAACTATAACTGAAAATCAGATTGAATTTCGTTTGAATTGAAACCCGGGATTCACAGAGTTACAGACATACAGTAGTGAATGTAAACGATTAAAGGGCTCATATGATGTTATATGATCAAAAGAACATTATTGTGTCTATTTGGTGTATTGCAATTTGTTTATGCAGTTTAAGTTTAAAAAAATCACATTATTTTTCACATACTGTACATTATTGTTTCTCTTCTAAACCCCGCCTCCTGAAACAAGTCGATTTGTACAAAGCTTGTTGTTCTAAAAAGGCAAAGTGTGCTCTGATTGGCCAGCTTTCCAGTGCATTGTGATTGGCTGAATGTCGCAAGTGTCTGAAGGAAATGCTACGTCCCTATACCATAATGTGATGCGGTGTCCTGGCGCTATGACACAAAAACAAAATAAAAGCCATTACCATGATAAACATGACACAACCACATGTATGCAAAGCTAAGTTTGTCTAGCTTACAGTGAGACTGGACCAAGGCCAAAGCCGCCAGGTGACACACACTGACAACACGAGAGAATATTATTACTCTGCCTTATTTTGATTCTCTGCAACCATCTGTGAGACTGGAGTCTAGGTGGCCCATACGCTCCCCTTTCCAAAAACTCATTTACCCTAATGCTCCTAAATCCAGTATGGATATGCCCGCTGGTCCCTGCGCATACACCGCATGTCATTCACGGCTGTGCCGCAGCAGGAAGTAAATTCAATAACAGGGGGCCCTTTCAACGTATTGATAGCCTTTTCATCTGGTTCCATTATGAATAATTAGTCTACACACCTTTGATTCAATACCCGGCCCACGGTTTATTCAAAGAGCCGTTTAGTCAGACATTTTTCAAAGGTCGTTTATGGGTAAGATGGGTTTTGGGGGTGTGAATAGTGCTCCCTCCGGAAAGATGTAATCGAATTATACGTGTTATTTTCATTTACATGTAAGAATGGCAGTGTGTCTGTGTGATTTGAAAGTATAGGAATGGGTTTTCCACTCGTTTTGCTATCGATTTGTATTTTAAGCCGTATTGAAAGAAATGACTAAGCCTGAGAGGAGGCTTTTGGCATCTCTTGAAATTTCATTAGGGCTGTTTGTTGGGAGGCTGTGTGGTTGGGAAGCATTTGTGTATGCGTTAAGGTGTGTGTATGTGTGTGGGTAATAGTATTAGAGCTCTACTGGCAGCACCGCTGGGCTCCGGCAAAGTGACTGAGAGAAATGGCGCAGGAAATAAAAGCTCTCCATGACGAAAAAGTGCAACATTGCCTTGACCTATACAGGAAAACTAGCAACAACTTCGTTGAGTGTGAACATGAGCACAAAAACACAACTTACTTTTACTTAAAAACCTTTTGCTTTTTCAGGCATTTGATTTTTGTGGCTTCTGGTTTTGAATGTCACTTCCAATATATATATATGTGTATATATATATATATATATATATTAGGAGTGTAACGGTTCACAAAAATCACGGTTCGGTTCGATACGATACAGTAGTGTCACGGTTCGGTATGTTTTATACGATAAAAATACAATAAAAAAAGATAATTTTTTTTTATTTTATTTTTTTTACATTTTTATTTATTGAAACTAACATAATATGACTTTGTTCTACGTACTACGTACTCTTGACTACGTACCGAACCGAAAGCCTCGTACCGAACGGTTCGATTCTATACGACGTATCCCCTAATATATATATATATATATATATATATAGATATATATATATATACACACACACACACACACAATTTTATCGTTTTTTTAATTGGAACCAAAATTACTGACAATATTACTGTTTTTTTTTTTTTTACTTGTGAGAATGAGCTGCTTTTGATATGAGATTTTTCAGAAACATCCCACTAACCTCACATTTTTTGAGATATAGTGTGTAAATTGTGTAAATAACAATAATAAAATAATAAAATCACAATTTTTAAAATTACATTTTCAAGAAAACATAATATTTGAATCAAGCTTCATAAATATAGCACTACTAAAAATTCTTCTTTATGTCCCTGCTTGTTCCCCTTTAAAAACAAGATCATGATGTTCCTGTCTTCTTCTTTTTGTGTGTACGTGCATGTGTATAATTTTTTTATGTGTATATTGTCTGTGTCCTTTTTTCTCCCTAAAATAGAAAATAGATAACACACCTTGAAGGCAAATAATCACCCATAATGAAATGGCTGCAAGAGGTAACAGTTCTCTATGCATGACAAAAATGTATTTTTGTAGTCTATCTCTTGCACATTTCTGCATGGATACACATGTTCAGCTCAGATTTATGTTCAGTGATGCTTGAAGCACAATGACATCTCTCTTCTATACAAGCTGAAAATTACATCACCAGCAATCTTGTTGAATGCGTTGTGCATTAAAAAAACACAAGCATCGCTCTAAAACTACCCACTGTATTGCTAAAAGTGTAAAAGACAAATTGCCAGAGGGTGACTTTGGGAAACAAAGTTATGAGTTATAACATACCCGGTTGATCTACTGAGCACTTCTGAGGAAGTGCTAATCATTGGATTTGCCAAAGTTTGTCAGGTTCATATCATTGATGTGAGACCGGTTTTTCACTTTCTTCCTCTATCGATCACTATACAAGCATAAAAACAAAAGATACAAAAGTGAGAGTGGGAAAGATCTGTCCGCATCTGTGATCAATATTCCTATCAGAGCACTTCTGCAAATGATACCACCTCTACATTTACAGTAAAGCACTTGAAAAGTTCACATTTAGTTCACTTTAGGGAAGTTGTTTTTTTATATTTTACAGACCAATATGTACCCTTAAACACATATTTTATTTTTTTACGCTAATAAAATGCTTTAAACATTAAACAAAAAAACACACTGCAGGATAAACACTTTTGTTTCAATTGTTCCTTCATTCCTTCGCATAAAATAGTTCTATACTATATTTATGAGCGTGTCAGGCTCCAAGGCACTTTCTAGCTGGTAAAATGAAAAATAAAGAAAGTGAGGAATACCAAAGTCATGCTAAATTACTTCATGATTGAGATGCCATACCACTGTACTCACATGAAAGCGAAAATGTTCAGTGTTCTTCTTGAATGGCTTTCGCAACTGTTTCTTTTGAAAACAGCGAGAGGAGTTAACCAGTTATTAAATCATTGAACTCATTCAAACGTGCATCTACTGCATTTACACCAAATTTCCATAACAGTATTGATTGAAATGAAGGGATGCATGGTACATGTATATTGGTATTACTGTAGACAATCTATACATAGAAGGTGTTTTATCTATTTCTAACTATTTTTTACCAACCTGGTCTCATAGAAATATGTACCTCTGTGCACTTTTAGTTTTTATGTGCCTTACTGCAGGTTTCACCATGGTTTCAAGGAAAAAATTGGCGTTTAAACACAGGTTCAATGTGTGAACCCTGAGACATTTTATTACGTTGATATAGGTACATATTGTTGTGTTTTTATTACTTTAAATATCTATGGACTTTTGCTAAAAGTTAATGCTCTACCACGTTACAAATATGCCCTACACCAAATCCAACCCTAAACCTACCTAATAGTGTTAAAACAAAACTGATATAAAAACCATTTGTTATGACTTCACAACATAATATTCTTCAAGTAGTTGTTAAAAAAAATATGTTAATCAAAACTGTAAATTTGTGTGAAAAGAAATAAAAGGTGTCGTATTTTTACTGACACTAGTGTTCAATTATTTTGGAAACTGCAGTGATATGTACTTATTGGTACGTATTTCATGTCTCGCTAAAAAGTAACCAGTGCTGAGTATATTACTTTCAAGCAGAGACGGACAGTAGTGAAGTACATTTACTTGAGTATAGTACTAAAGTACACTTTTTGAGTATCGGCACTTTACTTGAATTTCATTTTTTCTGGAAACTCATGACTTTAACTTCACTACATTTGAAACACAAATACCGTCACTCCACTACATTTCTACCAAGGTCCTCAAAGTAGAAAGCATTTCTACAGTATGTAGACTTTACAACTCAATTTGTGAGTTATAATTGTATAAACTTGCAATTGTGAGTTATGAAGTCCAATTTCGAGCAGAAAGAAAGACTGATGTTCTCAAAATTGTGACTTTATATCATGCAATTTTTCTTTTTAAATGACAAATGTGACTTTATATCATGCAATTGCGACTTTATATCTCACAATTGTGACTTTATCTCACGCAACTGTCACTTTTAAATCGCAATTGTGACTGATGGATCAGTGCCAGTTTACGTGGACCGACCTGCTTCTCTGAACTTCTACCTGTAAGTATGATTAATAATTAATGATTGTATTTTCTAGCGATCGTATTTGTGTACGTTATGTTGTGTAACAACCCTGCACATGTCTTAGTAACCGGCTAACTTACATTTCTGTAGTTCCGTTGTTCAGCTGTGGGCCTAATATAGTCTAAACATTGTGACTGATGCAGCTTGACTGTCTGTCTGTCTCCTAAGTTTAAGTTATGATAAACAATGTTAAACACAGTGTTATGCATTATACAATGCTGAAGTTCGTAATGTAGAGTTGTGTCCGATTCACTTACAAAAGTAAATTGCGAGCACTTTCCACGGTAGTCCTTGATAACTAGTTGACATATTCTCTCACAAAGCACCTCTAGTAATGTCAGAAAGTATAGTTTTGGTGCAAGCTCTGTGGACCGCTGTAGCGGTAGAACAATCATAAAGGACTGCGCCGTCTGACCAATCACAGCAGTGAGGACTCACAGGAAGGAGGGGTTTAGACAAACTGATTCTTCGAACAGCTTCACACGAGTCGTTTACGGATCATTTAGAAATGGGGTCAAATTAAACCTATTTTTGGAGAAAGCTTACATGTTTTTTGACCTTGGATACATGTAAACCTGTTTTAAGAGACTCATTAAGCAATATTAGCAACCTTTAAAATGGAATAAAAGGGGCACTTTATAAGCTCTTTATTACACAGATATTAATCAGTGTATTCAGTAGGTTGCTTCAGAGGCATAAGTTAATGCAAGTTTGACATACAACAATGCAACAATAATGAAACAATGTATCAACCACAAATTGGCTTGTAATGCTTCAGTACTTTTTAAAAGCAAGTACTTCTATACTTTTACCCAAGTACAAATTTGTGTTCACAACTTTCACTTGTAATGGAGTAATATCTGACCGGTAGTACTGTATCTATACTTTCACATGTACTGGACTTTGGACTGTACTTTGTCTGCCTCTCCTTTCAAATCTGTTACTGATTCCAAGTAATATGACAAAAATTGTTAGTAACATAATCCATTACACTTTTTAAGTAATAAAACAAGACTACTTTTTTTTATTAATTTTAGATTAAGTTTGACCTATAACTAATTCATCAAATTGATTTGAATAAATTTTTATACTACATTAATAAAAAAATTATAAATATTTAATTTGTTTAAACTAAATCCCGTAGAATTTAATCAGGCTTAATTTTAATATACTTACAGTAAGCATTTTCCTTAGTTAATACTGTTTTAGTTGGTAACAAAATGTCACATTAAGGAACTAAAACTGGTTGTGAACATAATTTCCCATTGACTTTAAGAGCCCACTAACATTTTGTGATAATACTTCAAAGTAAAACGGAAAACTAATGAACCAGAAATCCTCTAAAACACCACAAAATGATCCATCTTTTAAAGTGTTTTTTATAAGCTTGCATTTCAAAAAGGCCAGATATTTAACAAAGATGTAAGGACCCAATTTGTGAAGAGAGCCAAATGTTATCTTGAACATGAGCCAGCGAGCTCATTACAAAAGCTAATGTAATCTACTGACATCACTGGACTCATTGTACTGCCAAAGCCGTTGCTCTCAAAACCCCTTCAACGAAAAAAGCAACAATAAAAGCATTCAAACTAGAGCAAAACCTCAGGCGCTGTTATGATTTATCAAGAGAATAAGAAAAGAGGTGAAATCTAATAACACAACTAATTGTGTGATGTTCAACATCCAAATAATTGGTCTTTAATTCAATGACTGGAAGGCAACAAGAATGAACTTTGTCTTCAGTCACCGTGAAGACATCAAAACTGAATCACGCCACATAAGCCCATAATATAACTTAATAGGACAGATACAACTTCCAATAACTGTCTCTTGCTATCTGTCAGCCAGTGGATGAATGGGGCCTGTTGTACTGCAAGCAGTCTGTCAAGAAGTTATGCAGATGTGGCATTCGGTAATACATGTCACTGTGGTGTCTGAGAGAGAAAGGGAAGAGTCAATGTGGACTTATTATCCTGGGCAATGGGCGCCGAGAGCCAGACACTGACTGACAGTGGAAAGGCAATACTTCAGCGTGTGATCATAACTCAAACACATGAAACCAAACAAACATCTCACCTCAGTTCAGCGAGAGGACAGCAGTAGCAGCAGCAGTGCAGACAATAATACTGAGTCCAGGAATGTGCACAATGATGCTGCCAGACTGTCTATTGTGTTTAGTTTGCTGCACAGACATGGCAAAAATAAAAAGCTAAATCAAGTATAATTACATTTTTTATTAAAATCTAAGCAAATTAGATACTATTACACTACCACTGCACTACATATCCATAAGATATCCATCTTATGGATATAAGATCACTTTTCAAAAGTTGGGGCCTGTAGGATTTTAGATGGTTTTTTTTTAAAGAAGTCACGTTATACAATACAACCTTTTATTCTTATGATTAAGGTAAGAAAGAGATCTGTGTGGAAAATGTTAAATGACTCCGATGTCCTACATATCTCTAAAGATAGTCTTACTGTATATGTTTGCAGGCAGGTTAGTGTCACACCAGGATAAAAGTTCATGGTTTCACTTTCAACTTAATTAAAACACAAAAGCAAACACTTAATTTGCCCTTCTGTCAGTGAACGCAAAGCCAGAGATGAAAGACAGATCTGATCTGTCATGCCCTGAGGGCTGGGTTTACAGTCTCATAGAGTCTGAACCAAGCTTTTCCGCTAACACCCCTGAAAGAAAGAAAGAAAGTGTTCTGATGCAATGTATTTTAATACATTTATTATCCAACCAAATGTAAAAAAACATGATTTAGTCATGCAGTACCCAAGAGCAAATAAAAATACCCTTTTTGACACTGTTAAGCATGGCAAGCAGTAAGGGGCATTAGTTGAGGACTTTGCTACATCAGCCCGAGGCAATTAACTTGGCCTTTGAACGCTGAAAATTATGTTCAATATGAAAAAGCATTAAAATGAGAAACAAAAAATGAAATAAATGTAACTCAGTGTGACACCAAATATAACATTGTTTTTTTTTTTCCATATGTGCACCCACACACAAACACTTCAAAATGAACTTTCAATGTTAGCAGCAAGGATAGATTTTCTTGTCCTGTGATTCAAATCTCTCGTGGAGAAAGTGAAATTGATTCCACATGGGAGCATTAACTAAGACTAATGCTCAAAGGAGTTCAATATCAGATGAGGTTCATGACTTCAAAACTGCAAAGACAACCTCACTAAAATCGTATGTATGAATGTATGCAAAAAAATATATTAACAAATGACTAAGAAAGTGATGTGTCCAGTCACAAACACAAGCATATTCAAATGTACAAACAGCTCTGTACATCTCAACACTGCTGCTCTTACAGTCTAATCACAACATTTGATTTAATGAAAAGTGCATTTATATAAAGCCCTAAGAATGACTGCGAAAATTGAACTTACTTTATATACTGTATGTTAACAGTTATGGATGGATAAAGATTGTGTGGGTTGTATCTGACTTCTACTCTCCCATTTATGTGATCAGAAGATCAAAACAAACCCAAAAATACTACAAGACGACGGATGTCTGTAACCTTAGCTGAAAAAGTAAACAAAAAGTGCATCATACAGAATGTGACTCATGGAAAAAAATTAGGATGGCATAAAAGCATACAAACTTCTCTGTGTGCCCATTCAAAAACAAACCAAAAAAAAGCTCAATGGTACTGTTTATAAACACATTTGCGCTCACAAGCCAGAGAACAGTAATGGAACGGTGAAGCCTTTTAGACCTTTTTAGATCAGAAGATAAAATTGACATCTGCAGTCCGTTTTGGCCTATTTTGTTTGTGCATTATGATTGTTGGGTTTAGCTGCAAGCGCACAAATGGACATTCAATCATTTTTATTCATAAAATGCTAGAGTTCAGCAGGCAAACACAGTGGGACAGTTGTAATTTACATGCACCCTTTTGAGACCCCTTTTAGCACGGTCCACAGACTTGGAAAATGATCTTAAATCCTCTTTAAATATCAAATAACATAAATATATTTTTAGCCCATGTGTCCAAACTCACATTTAATGAAAATATCAGAGGTTGGGACTGAAAAAAAGGTCAAATATTTGCTCTAATTAGCATTTAGCTGTGCTTCAGCAGAACATAGCCTGGCCTTTAACTTCATTGGAGTATCAGCTGTGCTTAAGCATAGGAAGGGAATCTATATAGTTCACCAGCAGCCACTTTTACTCTAAACCCAAGTAAATTAGTAATTTATTAAACCTTCACAGACTTAAAGGGACAGTCCACCAAAAATATATTTTTTACTAATGCTCAGGTTGTTTTAAATCGGACATTATTTTCAAGCTTTTATGTTTTTGAGTTACCAAGGCTGCATTTATTTGATCAGATAATTATTACAATTTAAATAATACTTTCTATTTAATATATTTAACAATGCAATTCTTTCCTGTGTTGAAAACCTGAATTTTCAGCAGCATAACTGTAGTTTTCAGTGTCACGTGAGCCTTCAGAAATCATTCTAATATGCTGATTTGCATACAATATGCGTAAAAAAAGATTTTTTTAAAAATATTTTTTATTAAATAACATTTGAAAATCTTTATAAACTGAACAAAGAACCGCTGGGTTGTTTTCTGTGCTGCAG
>JAUMHG010000076.1:8331486-8349490 GCA_032359395.1 Enteromius anoplus
AATCATAAGAGACCGTACATTCTGCATGAGTGTGTGTGTGTGTGCATCAGGGTATATAAGGGTGCAGTGGATAAATGTTGATGGTGTTTATGCTATAGGGATCAAGCAAAGTGTAAATGCATGGTTTCATACCTAAACTAAAAACTTTAAAACTAAGCGCAACATAGCTTATATTGTGGACGAGGTGTTATTAGTTATTGTTTTGGATTATACCTATTTATTGTCCTGTAGCATTTAAATATCTCATTATCTTGCAAGAAGATGCTTGAAAATTAAGTAATAAAGCCAGATTGACCATTAAAATGACAGACATGCAAAAAAAAATGTCTGTAAAAATGGAAAATCACTTTTTACAGCTAGAACACTATTCCTCGGGAATCAATAGGAATAACTACAAATAATTAATAAATCAATAGAGCAAAATCACCTTTTAAAGCAAGTAATAAAACTATTAATAAAAGGAATAACTAATGCATAAGAATAATTAATAAAATAAGAAGAAAGAATAAAAACTGGATGAAAGAATCAATAAGTCAAAGTCACAGAATAGAGTCTGTTTTCTGTCTTCCTGACCATTTGGACTGCAACAAAAGAGAAAGGCAATTGAAGATTTGGACTTCTTCCTTCCTGCATGTTGAGTTGAGCTTGCAGGAATCGATGGGGTACCTCCGTGTGGACTTGAGGTAAAAGGCCAGTAGCAAAGCTGTAGCGCTGAGCGCAGCTGTTTAGGTGAGGCACGACACACTGGAGTGATTATCCGTCTGCGGCTGGTGGTACATGATCATTTTTTTTTGTCATTCTACTCGACTGAGTGCAGGATTAATGGGGCTGATTGCTTTCTCTAGCCCCCCTCATCTCTCTTCTCTGCTGGTACTTTCTGGCAACCCGTGGCACAGATTCATCCTCTAAGCCCCCCACTCACCCGAACGCACCAGGGGTAACAACCTCCTTCTATCATGAAGAAACTAATGCCTTCAAATCTATACAGATAAAATCTAGACACCGCTAAACTGGAGTTTCAGAGCCGTGTGAATGATTGTGAATGCTTCAGAGTTTGATTTAAAGACCTCCATGACATTCCTGCCAGAGAACAGTGCTGTCCTATTCTGTTGCCTATGACCTCGGCCTGATCTTGTCCTGAAGAGTGAACACACTGAGCTAAATGTGTTTACAACAAGAGTCCATTTAGCCATGTATATCTACAGCAGATCAACAATGGGAACTGCTGATACAACGTCCCCCATGAGGCTCTTCAGACCAGCTGTACTGGGCCATTTGTCTCCCAACCTCTTTCCTCCATCCTAAACTTACACGGCTGTGAGAGAGTGAGAGCACACTGGAGTACTGAAGGACTCTTAAGTGCTTGTGATCAGAAAGTGAATGCGCCCAACACATATCAACTGTAAAAAAACATCTTGCAGACTTTTGACCTCATTTTGGCATGCCATTTGAAGAACCCATTTCCCATCGTCACATCGGCTCAATATATTGTGAAATTATTCACAATTATTCACAAGCTGATCTCATTGCGAAAAGTACCTGAGGGAATGCAAAATATGTACCGATAAGAAATGAAACAATATAGAGATAGTAAAACATTGAGTACTTGCAATCATTTTTTGTATACAGTTACGATTATAGCTCCATATGTTTAGTTTCTGAATGTAATAAGCTTGCTCCATATCTCAGCCGGCACTAAACTGGACATGTGGAATCCTTGAGTGCATATCCTGCCCAAAACATGACTCTTGATGAAAGCGCTCCAAGTTGACAGATTGAAAAACAAGCAAAACTGTAATGCTTGCGATTAAGTTTTTCATGCTGCTGTGTTGGTTTAGGTGTATTGCAGATGATAGGTTATTGTAAAACATTACAGGAGATGAAAGTTTTAGCATCCTCGGACACTCGCAACAGACATTTCAAGAACTGCGGTGACATGTAAAACCAACGCACCATATATATGTTCATCTGTTCTGCTTTTTTAGCACCACTCAGTGGACTTTTTACATCAAATGCATCACTGCGCTACATATTTCACATCTTGCACAAAAGTTCCCACAGCTACATTTTCATTTTTTATTTTATTAATTAAATTAAAGAACTCAAACCAATTTCATTTGTATGTTACTGTCAATATAAATCTCACCATAGTTAAAGCTACTTTAGTATTCTGCATCCTTCAACCACGTGATATCATCCAAACACACCAGAGGCTTACTGAATCCTCTTAAAACAACCAGACAACCAGATGTTTAAGTGGTGCATGGATAAATGTGGGTATAAAAATGTGGTTCCTATGTAGATGTTTTAGATGTTCATACGCTTTTGAAAAACTCTTTTAGCTCTCCAAGGCTGCATTTATTTGATTTATTTGTTGTAATTAAAAATATATTTAATGTATTTTAAAATGTAATTTATTACTGTGATGGCAAAGCAAAATTTACAGTCGCCATTAGTTCAGTCTTCACTGTCATCCTCGATTATGCTGATTTAGTGCTCAAGAAACATTTATTGTGTTAAAACAGTTTAAAACAGTTTTGCTGCTTACTGGTTTTGTGGAAACTGTGGTAAAAAAAAACAGTATTCCTTTGTGAATAGAAAGTAACATTCTAAATGTCATTACACACTGTCACTTTTAATGAATTTAATGCAACTAAAGTATTATTTTTCTTGAAGAACAGACTTCTGAATGGTAGTGTATTGTGTATATATTTATGTACTGTATATCCTTTTTTATCCATTCACCATATTCCATATTTTAAGGATCTCAGTGTTTGATAGGTGAGTTTACATGCAAATGGCATGGTCACTAAGCATACAGATATTGTGCATTTGTCACACTCATCCTATAAATAATGAAATCATATCTTGTTTAAATGGATAAGTGTGCAAATGAAGATCTCATGGTTTTTTATCAAATATCATTGAATCAGAATTTAATTTAGTAAATAATAATGAGGTGAGAAAAGTTATTTGGCCCAAATTAACAGTTTTTCAAGCCAAACACAGCTAATAATGACAGCCTCCTGATAGGCAAACTACACAGTAATAACATATTGGCCTGTAACACTGTTCCCAAAACCGTTCCCATTTACCGCCTCCCCAAGCTGGACAATTATCCGTAAACACAGAACTGAAACGCAAGAAATAAAATGTTTAACAAGTATGACATTAAAAAAGCAATCTATCAAACAGCCTTTGCAAAGCTGTTCAGTGATATTTCAGTGCATTAGATGAAGCATTGAAAATAATGCCACTTGCCACCACAGTGGCAGCCTTAACAAGCCTCATTAACATAAAATAACTCTGGAACTCTACAGCACCACCGAACGATAGATGGCTTTATTATTTCCGCTGTATGAAAAAGCAGAGGGTGTGGAAAATGACTGGTGAATATAGCACATGGCTGCTAAGCAACAAATAGGGGCGGGGTACTTTTGGACCCTGTTATCCATCAAAGTAAGCCCACCGAATCCCGGCTTCACCTGACTGCTGTACCTTGCAGCGATCTGGTTTCAAGTTGCTTTTCCTCATGGAAGCTTAATGCCTTCTTTTTAGTTAAGAACACACTTGTGAAGCTGCTGCTGTCCTGTCTCTCACACTTTCTTACTGGGAGAAGCTGGCAAAAAATCTCTGTAAATGCTTTTTAAAAGGTTTTAAGTCAAAATCCATTTACGCAAATGGGTTTTCTCCACCACAGAGAAACACTCACTTTAAAATGATCTTAAATCTTCATTTTTGTAAATTGCATCCTCCTCGAAAATCATGTTTTTGCTATTTGGTGGATAAACCACAAGACACTAAAATATATATATACTGTAAGAAATTCAATTGTATAATCAAGTTGAATTTATTTTTATTTCAATTCAATACATATTTTAATTAAAGCTTCAATACAGTATTTGTCAGGAAAAAAAAATATAGGTTATTTTTAGGCTATCATTTACACTTTTAAGAATTTTTTATGAAATCAGGCAACCTCTATGTCATATACTGTATGTCTTCTTTGGGTTTCCAGCATTATTTTGCATTTCCACCCTTTTCAAAAAAGTAGTCTATGATTTTGAGATTTATCTTTTCATACTAAGAACAACTGATGCAACTATTACAAAAAGTTCAAACATTCACTGATGCTCCAGAAGGGAAAAAAAAACATGTTGTGTACAGT
This sequence comes from Enteromius anoplus, assembly GCA_032359395.1. Lineage (NCBI taxonomy): Eukaryota > Metazoa > Chordata > Actinopteri > Cypriniformes > Cyprinidae > Enteromius > Enteromius anoplus. The sequence goes on from JAUMHG010000076.1 coordinate 8,335,655, forward strand.
TTTCATATTTTGCCTAAATATCATATTTTTTCATGCAGTACTGTTTTTCGGAGGCTACAGAAGATAAGTTAAATTTACCCTGATCATCAAATTCAAAATGTTTTCACCCCTACAGCTCTTAATGCATTTTTTTCCCTTCTGGAGCATCAGTGAGCATTAACTTTGTTTATTTAATGACTGAGCTGTTTTGGTGTAAAAGTTACATTTTTGTTATCCATTAAAGTTATAGGTTATGACAGGTTCATATTTTGGTTTTGGGATCCCCAAAAACAGGTTGACATGCACGCAAGATCAAAAAACACTTTAATTGTTGTATTATATGCATTTATTTTTACCTTACTTGCTGAACGATACAGTTTTCCAAACCTCTCCTTTTCGGGATGAATCTGATTGGTAATTGGTCGATTGGTCTTATTTTCATTTCATCACGCCTGTAATTCCTGATAAAGTAGCACTTGTGAGCACAGTGCTGTGTGTGTACAGCGTTACCGCTAAGTTAGTGTCAAAGAATGAATCTTCATTTTCATTCAGACCAATGCAAAAATACCAATAAGTGGGCTGGCAATGTGCTATTTTTTATGCTGACATTAACATAAATTAACTTGGGACTAATTTTAATAATAATAATTTCTTTTGAGACACACTGCATGAAAAGTCATTTTCAAAAATCCATAATAAGGGTACTTCAATTTAAAAAAGTACATTTACAATGTTAAAAACTATGGAAACAAGTCTGCGCAAGAGTCCATAAGATCAATAACACGCATTTAGAAAATACACAGGCTGAATTTTGTAAATATACAGAAACAGAATCTCATACATACACCTAACCTACCTTAAAAAATATTCTCTGGAATAAAATGTGACAGCCAGCCCCAGCCTCCCCTATTATGTGTGCTATTTAATTGATGTGGTCTGTTCGGTAGCCATCCTAACCCTTGAGGTTGTTTTCACGACAACCTGTGTCTGTTTGCTCTGAAGGAGAGGTGAGGGGTTTTTAATGACTTGCAGCTCTTCAATATATCATACCTGAAAATATTTGTGCTCGGGTCTTGTGCGGGCGACTGCCATAGCAACTGTTCACAAAGGCGCTCGGCGGGACTGTGAGTGATGCAGCCGAGAACATCACAGTGAGTCGTGTGCCTTTGAAGAGCTGAGGAGGGAAAGTCAGGACACTGCCAGCACTTCAGAGATTCACAGACATACACCTCTAGTATTTACAAGGAGCCACGAGGTTATTTACTGGCTAGTAATTCTCAGAAAAGAAGCACTTACTATAGTTATGATAGCATTACAACATCATAGGATGTGTGATACTAATGTATGAATTTAACTGGTCCTTCAATGGAAAATCTCGCTATAGTTAAATTCTGTTTAGTGATGCAATAAATGAAAAAGTTTTAATTTAGCCAAAATAATGCAAAAAAAAAAGAAAAATCTAATTCTATGATATACAGTCATATCAGGCCATCTGAGAAGTGCTGTTTTAGACATGGCTGTTTCGGTGTTTCAGCCTTCACTTTTTTTTTGGTTTCCAGTATTTTGATGCATCATTAATATTGTGTGCACTTCCAAATGTCTATTGATTGGTCACAAAACATGTCAGAGTAAACAGGATTTGTTTGTGACACATTTTTTCGCCTTCCAAAAGTACTGCCAATTTTAGCATGTAGTTTCGGTTACAAAACAAGGAACAACCAGCAGTGTTTGCTTTAGCCGAGTGTGTTCATGTTCGCTTTCCATAATTTCAGTTCATCGCCAGTATTGTTCACACTTCCAAATTTAGCATGTAGTGATCAGTTACAAAACAATCAAGAATCTACAGTGTGTTGCATCACTGATGTCAAACTGGCACATTGTATTTTATTGTTTTGGTCAAGATCAAGGTTTTTGATGAATGGTGATTTAAACATTGCAAACCAGCTGTATTGACTGTTTTTGAGCTCTTTTACTGTATTATGCCATTTTTGGAATGTTGCATAAAATAGTAACACAAAGGGTCTTGTCAAAATTATTAAAGCAGCATCACCTTTTGTTTTTGATAGAACCAAGTCTAAGAAAACCATTCTTTTTAGAAACCTATTGACAGCACAGACCACCAAGCTAAAATATCCACATACTGCTCGAGTAAACAAGCAATGGCCAAAATATCCAGTTAAACTCCCTCACTGAATTCCAATGACTTTAGTAAACACCTTGCCAGACATACACCCACACTAATAATACAAGTAATACAATGCAAAATTGCTGTTGGCCCACACCTCAAGAGGGAAACAATAATTGAAGAAATACCATCGTCTGTAAATATTCATAGTTGTATGTTTGCTCTGAGTAAGGGGAAGGCAGTCATGAGCTGACCTAGTTGAAGTTTAAATTCTATAACTTGCTGATTTGTCTGAGGTACAATACACAAGGGTGCTGCTTAGTGGGAAAAGGAAAACAAAGAAAAGCTTATGAAAAATGTTAGTCTTTTGGGATTTCGTTGATTCACGCACAAAACCATGTAGAATATAATCATGCTGCAGTCATCTTTCATAATATGAAGAATACCCAAATGGGAATTAGAAAATTGCATTCTTATAGATGCATTACATTACGCAGAAATGTACAAGGCATCGCTTTAAATAACATCATTCTACATTCAGACTAGTCTAAAATCAAATGCAATCTCAGGTAGGGATATAGAAAATTACATATTTTCAATTGCCAGGATGACTAGTCTAATTACAGGTCTTAACCAGGCTATAATTTAACTAACTTAGCTCTGATGCATTTGGGTATTCACATATGTTATTGCTTCCAATTTCTATATATAATCATAGATGGAGTGAAAAGGAAAAGAATCCAGGGTTTAAAAAAGCGGAACTATTTTCAACTTGATATGACATCTTTAAACTTTCCAATGCAAATTGTATAAAAACATAACATGTACATAGTGTGCTTAGATCGATTTACTGAGGGAAATTTGTTTCCCATCTTTTTTCATTGTTATCAAAAGTAAATCATATCGAAACATCCTATTCTCTTGAATAAAGCAACAGACTCTTACATGCTTATGCCACTGGGTGTCAAAATTTCACAGAGTTTCATATGCCCGTCTAACTGCATCAAATGGAAAGCGGCATCTGTTGAGACTTCCTGATGAATAATGGATAGGACTGAAGAGAAGCTTTAAGCCTGATCCACACAAGAGTCCCTCACCGAGCGGCAGGGTATGGCTGACCAAGGGTACCTGACTCACACATTTTCCACCCTTCCTACACGAACCAGCACTGACCAGACCCACAACAGGGACCATGCAAACTAGAAATACTTGTCTGAGACTGCAGGTCACATCTTCAAACAACATGGTTATGTACAATGGGCCATTAAAACATTACTGGAGCCCATTCCACAGGTTTACTTATGAAAGGAGTCTTCATGACATCATTAAATCAGATTTATGATGGTCAACGTCTCAAAGATCCTGTTGAAACGCTGTGAATTGAATCACACCTCTCTTACTTGTAAATATTTAGGTAATAATTTTTTTTTATACATGTCATTTTATTACTTTTTAATAATTAATCACAGACTAAATTGGCAGCACCGGTAGTTATTAATCTGCTTTTTTGAATAAGCAACACTGTTGTGTCCCAGCAATTAAAAAACATAGTGGCATGTTAAATTAACATATCTTCCAGATGTACACACTCCAAACCAACTCAAAAATAATTATTCACAACGTGACACAGACAAGAAAAACCTACTGAACAAAGCAAAGATGACTATTATTTAAACATATTTAACTATATAACCAGTTGTGGGAGGATTTTTTTTAATCCCTTTCTAATCCAAAGGTCTGTAAATTAAGCATATTAACTTTGAATGAATTTGAAAATTGAATCTGAACATCTTAGCAGTCCTCTAAGTAGGAGATGACAACCTTCGATTGTATATATGTGCACTTCGGGCAGCTTAGATTAATTCTTCTTTTAAGATTTACTTGTAGGCAATATAACCAAACATAATTAAGGGGGAAGCCCAAAGGCATAAAGTAGATTGAAACGACAGAGCTTGGTATATAATTGGATAAGGGGCTTGATTAATTTTCTTCTACAAGAATTCATTAATACTTTGCAACTCCATATTTCAAAGAGGGCAATTAAATCGTATTACCTTCCATTTGAAGTTATTGATTTATTACAGAGTTGACCTCACTGTTTAAACCAAAGCTTCTGCACTATCAGTCCTGTGCAAACAAGCATCTCTCTTTAGACATGAGCTGCAACTGACATCGGTAAATTTACCTTTCTGTAATCCCTGAAATACAATCAAAGGCCATTAAGACTTGTATAACTGCAAGGACTAAACAAAACACAGTGTCACTTTTTTTTTTTCAGAAAACTTTTAATCTAAGCAAAATATTGTATCATAATTACCATGGTGCAAATTACATTAGGCACATTTTGACAGCACTTTTACAACATTTCAAACAAAAGTTAGATTTAGAAGTTAGTTAACACATTCGACGTGTTGCAAATTACTAAAGCAACAGGTGGCATGTTAATGCATTTTGATATCAGATGATATATTGACAAAAAGTAACTAAATAACCTTTTCTGTGGTTTTAATTTTATTATAGATTTGCATATCCCTAATCATATTTCAAAAATTGGATTTATGTTTTTTAAAGTTTTATCATCACACTCTGAGTAAGAAAACCATGCTACGATAACATAGATGAAGACGTCTTAACCCGAGGATCTTAATTGTTAACATTTTTCATTTTAAAATAAAAACATTTTTATTTAAATCTAAAAAAAAAACATTAATGTGTACGCCAGTCCCTCATTGACAAACAGAAATATATATATATATATATATATATATATATTTCATTCACCAAATACATTAAAGAGAGAGTTACAAAGCTCAAAGTCTCCCACAAAAGGGTCTAAAAGTGAAGGCTGACCTAGACCTGACCTAGCTTTCCAAAAGTAACTAGAAGCAGTTAGGAATCATTAAGATTACTTACACAACAACAGCACAATTCAGATGTTCAAATTTGTGCAACGTGTTTTACGGACAACATATTTATGAACCTTGGAGAGTACAAAGGGATGTGTAAAGGTGATCCACATCAAAACTGGTCAATTCTGATAACATGGCGTTTCTAAATCAGCAACTGCAACTATGTGTTGTTATTAGTTTATGTATTTGCTATTGACTGTTCAAATGTAGAGTTTTGTGCTCACATATAACCCCTTTAAGATTTTGTGTCAAATGTGGTAAAAAATAAAGAAATAAGAATACATATATTTATATATATGTGTGTGTGTGTGTGTGTGTGTGTGTTCACATTAGGGATAGTTTTTTGTTCACCAACAATCTTCAAAATATTTACTTTTTTTTTTTCACAGAAGAAAGAAATTCATAAAGGTTATGAACAAAATTGTCATTTTTAAATCATTTTTGGTTGAACTATCACTTTGAAGTCACCTTGCCTCATGGGGCATCTTACCCCATCTTATCCTACATGTAGTTATATTTTTGCTTGTAATTATATCTATATATAGTTATGTTCAGCTAAATATAGGTCTACTTTGGCAGCTGCACCCAGCGGATACACATTTTCAATTAATCTGACTTTGGATATCTAGAAAAAAAAAAAACCTTCCACTTGTTCCCTGCTGGCGGATAAGAGCAGAAATGGAAAGGTGTCCCCTTTTAATAGTATAAAATAGTACCACAAATTCAGAATCATGGTGAAAAGTATGAATGTATGAAAGTCACATTTATATTGAAGCGTGGAATAGCTGTGTTTGTCCTGAAATTCATAAATCAAAAGTGATTACATATTCAGAGGAGGCTTGTTGCTCCACTGCGAAAAGGAAGAACGATACTTTACTCCTAACAAGCCGCATGTGAGACAGATCCATAGAGGGGGTCCACATATGTACCTAAGTTAAGTGTGTTAATTTATGGCTGTTTGCTAGAGAGGGGGCAGATATTCCCTTGAGACTGCTGCAGCAGGTAGTGATATATTTAAATAATAATGCAGGACTACTTAAACTTGTCCTGTGTGTGGTTAAAGCTGCACGTGCGATGAGCTTAGAGACTTGGCAGAGGTTTGCGGAGGACCTAAAAAGACTGAATGAGTACAGAACGAAATGCCAAGAACAGCTGTAGGACACCTTGACCCTTCAAAAAAAGTTTTTAGCAACCCAGCCTCCCTAAAAAAAACTGGCCAGTGGCTATATTATATGATAAATGATATCGTTTCTTGCACATTTGAGCATGAATCTGGCAACATTTTATTATTTTGGTTGTAGTCCGAACATTTGGTGAGTGGAGCTAAAAGTGTATTTGGTTATATCAGAAACAGATGAACATGGATTTGGAAACATTTTTTTGACTTGGTTGCTACATGCATGATGGTAGATCATAAATCTAAATGTTGGTGAGTGGCAGTTTGGAAATTACATGTCTGGGGACTGGCTCTGAAAGCATGTTCAATTTTATCCAAAATAAATCAAATGTCAATCTGGCAATGTTTTATAACCCTTGTTATAGGAATCATGGTACAATGTCTGGTAAGTCACACAAAAGCATCTGGGGAAGTTGGTTGGTGAATATCATGGCAGTTTGAAAACGAAATGTCTGATGAGTGGGTTGCACTGCTATGTTTGAAAGTCATGCCATAAATGTGACATTTCTGCAAAATATTACATCTTGCATATTTCATGACACTTGACACTGAAATGTCCGGTTAGTGGGTTTAGGGTTTAGTTTTATTCAAAACAGATGATTGTGAATCTTTGTGGCAATTTTTTAGTGTCTTTATTGCTTTACATGAAGTCTTCAGTGAACGCTACTAAAGATTTTATCTGAATAAACGTGAATCTGGGAAGCTTTTTATTGAGTTAGGTGTTGTATGTGTTGTGGAAGTTAAGAAATCAAATGTTCGGTGAGTAGCACTAAAATGTTAAATCATTATCAAGTAATAAAATCTAAAAAAAATTAGGAATTTGCTTAAGCAACTATATGGGATATTTGAAAACTGATGCTTTTTCATAGATGGAAGGTTTTTCAGTAGCTCACGGAGTACAGAGATGTACTTGAGAGGCGAGAAACTCAAATCCTGTGTAACTGCAGCTCGACAAAACAGTTCAAATCTGTGTAAAAGGAAGTTGAAATGGCATGGTTCCATCAACAAATGCCTTTTTATATCAGTTTTGCATTTGTTAAGACTATTGGGCAGGTTTAGGGTTGGATTTGGTGTAGGGCATATTTCCACACGTATTTTTATGAGACCAGGTTACAAATAAAAATTGCTGTTTTTTTACTGCCTCTTTACTGTCTTCATTTCATCTGAAACTGGAATTAATTAGGTTTGTTTTTTCGGAGTTTAACAAAAATACAGGTAGAGCCATGTTTTTTCAGTTATCCAGTCTTGTGCTTTATATCTAAAAAGAGAAAAAATATAATTCTGCATTACACCCAAAGACCAAGCCGTAAGGCCAGCACCTCACACCACTTAAGAGTAATATGCTAATAATCATCAAAGAGCTCTGTGGACACTAAACAGCTTGCTGAATGCAAATTACGCATCTTTATTCTAATCTTAAGTTGTGGTGTTAATTATCTAGGTCTGACAGGGCCTGCACTTGTAAACAGTATGCCTGCGTGCCTTCATCGACCGCTTACTAAGAGCTAAGGTCAGGTTAGTAGGTGCTCTTGTCAGTTATTCCATGAGATAGTGGTCCACAGTTGATTACACCTCCCTACACAAACACACTCTCTCTGTGAGGCTGCATGTAACACATGGCCCTTTAGTAGTGTACTAAGAGCCTCTCCATCTCCCATTATGGCCCAGGCTGGCACATGTTATTCGCCAACTCACGCTTCTCTAAAAATACCAAGCAGGTCATGCACTAGGGATACATCAACAAGTATAAACAAGTCAAAAAGCCTTTTTTAAATGCTGTTCCCAATGAGAGAGAAGAGCAAGGGAGCCCTGTTTAGTTAGCAAATTAGTTTGCAAGCTAATGGGTAGCTACCCCACTAGCCACCTTAGTAAATGATATAAAGCCATAAGTGGCTCTCAGAGCTTTCGAGTGAGAGATAGTAGAGCCCTTAGAAATCCTCCACATTTTCGTCTCTTTATGTACCGGAGAAAAAGGTACACCATGACCGAGAGAGCTAATGGAAAAGGCTCTAAATAGCATGATCCGGATAAGTAGTTTGAAAGCTAGTTTGTTTAGCAAAGTCCACACAGTTGTTTAATTGCGTGCAGAGGTACAGCATGATGATGCTCACAGCTATAGTGCTTTAGTGAGTTACTGGTGGATTCGACAGGGAAACACTACTGCTAAACACTCTTAATAAAATGTGTAATGGGGTAAAGGTAAAAGAATTTATGACCCAGACTACATTAAATGGTCTGGCTTACATTGTATGAAGTGCTGTCAAATGATTAATTGCGATTTATCATATCCAAAATAAACGTTTGTTTACGTAATATATGTGTCTATACTGTGTAATTTATTATGCATTTATAAACACACACATGCATGTACAGGTGCTGGTCATATAATTAGAATATTGATTTATTTCACTAATTCCATTCAAGAAGTGAAACTTGTATAATGTATACATTTATTCAACACAGACCGAAATGCCAGACCCAACAATGCAGAAGAGCTGAAGGCCTTTATCAGAACAACCTATATTAGTCTGTGTTGGATAAATGTATACAAGTTTCACTTCTTGAATGGAATTAGTGAAATAAATCAACTTTTTGAAGATATTCTAATTATATGACCAGCACCTGTACAGTGTATTTATTAAATATATTTATATATGATATAAATTAAATGAATATTAATACATGTAAATAAATTTTTTAAATATATGCTGTATGTGTGTGTTTTTATTTATAGGTAATAAATATACACAATTCTGAGAAATAAAGTCGCAACTCTTACTTCATAACTCACAATTCTAAGTAAATTCTGGCTGAATTGCAACTTTATATTTCACAATTCTGACTTAATATCTCGCAATTCTGATTTTATTACTCTTAATTCCGACTTTTTAATTCTCAGAATTGTGAGATTAAAAGTCGCAATAACCTTTTTTTATTTTTTATTCAATGTGGAAACGGGCCTCCATAATACAAGCACAAAATGTTTTATTCGCAAATAATCTTTTGACAGCACTAATTACATTATATTATATAATTCATTTTACTTGATATCCAAATTCATTTTACTTAATTCATTTTACTTGACATAACATAAAAATTACTTAATAGAAATATAAAGATGTGAATACATTTTTTGTTTGTTTGTTTTATTGGTTTGGTTTTATTTTTAAGGACAGCAAAAGAATGACATCTATTAGAGTTGTGATTATTAGTTTGTTTGTTTGTAACATTGTAAAAGTCTTTACTGCCACTTTTGTTCAACGTACATAGATAAATTGCTAGATAAAATTCATAATTTTGCAGAAATTAATGTCCTACTGACCCTAAATTCGAACAGTTGTGTGTAAAAATCAATCTGGGTACTGTGGTGAGTTGCCACTTGATTTCCAATGAAAACTACAATACAAGTGGTACATCTACACACACTCACACTCTCCCCCTGACAACTTTAGCATACAGTAAAAACCAAGAAAGATTGCAATGTTTTTTGCTACGTGTAACCTGTTGTTTGTTTCTCCAGCAAGGACCATTTGCAGCTGACATCTATAGGAGGGAGATAATTTCCTGGTTTACCTCCGAGGCAGCTGCAGCTCAGGCCCATTGACATTCAGTGTGCAGGAGGGGAGAGAGCAGAGACTGGCATTAGAGACAAGAGAGAAAAGAGAAATAGGAGCACTCTTAGGCAAGAACCTGCGACTCTACGTGGAGTCGCAATCTGCAGGAGCATATGGGGCGATCGACAACCGACCGACCGACCGCCTGAGCCAGTCCACTGCACTTCAGGCTTATTATAGGGACTGCAATGGAGGGATTGGGAGGGGAGACTGTCATAGCCAATCACAGGAGGTGACAGTACAGCCTCGAAACATACAGGCAGCACTTTTGTTTTATTATGCACTACTCGCTTTGATTTGTGGAGGGCAAGTACTTGGAAGAGCCACTCTATATCCCGGCACTGGCATTACACCAAAGAACTGCATGGGTCACGGCACTCAGCACGGCATAGTGCATTAGTAATTGTCCCATAGATTAATTCATGAGCCTGAGGATAAATCACAAAGTAGTAGACTGAGAGAGGAACTTTGGTGCCATTCGTCAGATGTTTGACATGTATTACTGAGCGAAATGAAGAGCAGATGCAGAGCATGAAAGGGTACGTGAAGATCAGAGAGGAAGAACGGAGGGACTCAAATTTACAGGATTGGGAGTACGTCTGCAGGGCAATCAATAAAAATTCATTCCGATAAAATATTTAGAAGAGCAAAGTGACAAAGCATTGTATCCTGTCATTGGTTCGGGTACTCGATACATCCAGGCTGCATTTTCAAAATGACATGCAATTGTGCCCCTGAAGAATGTGTAGAGTACGCCTTTGATGAAAGATTCAATTACAAATAAGATATGATAAGCAGAAACTTGATTTCGTTTCTGATCCAATTAGATCTCTCGTCGCGCTCTCTAAGAGCATTCTGTAAAACTTCAAATGTAAAAGTTTGAAAGATTTGTCACCCACGCATGACCGTGTTAGATAAAGAACCGCACATCTTCTTAACAGATGCCCAGTAAACTAGCATCACTAAGCATTGGCGTTTTTCTAAAATCCCCCTCCCTCCAGTTATTCAGGGGATTCAGGGCACAGTGTCAAAGCTTAGAGCAGGCGTTTGTCTAGCTGAGATTAGATGTGCCTTTAAAATATGCAAATTTAAAAGTGAATAAAAAGTTAATTTAAAGATGTTAAGTCTGCTTAATATTTTTTTCTCATTTAGTGTTTAATATACGGTGGCCGAGAGAGCTCAACACGCAGCAAACTTCAGAAAACACATGCAAACAGAAAAAAATGACAACACATTAAAAAAACATCTTCATCAGTTTGACAATATCTAAATTGCGTCCTATGCTTTGCGTTGCGTCCTCAGTCCGAATCCAGATCAGATGGTGTACCAGCAAGAGATGATCTTCATCGGAACACCTAGATGAGCTCCGTGGACAGATCGCTGGATCCAGATGCACACACACACACTATAAGTCCTAACACAATCTAACATGTGTTTAAATTGAACTGGAAATTAGGTGCTGGGCGTCCGGCCAGAGGAGAACTCGACCCAACTAAGCCTGGTTCTCACAAGGTTTTTTTCCACATTCTCTCATGGATGGGGTTTTGTTACGTGTGTAATTCGTCAGATTAGTCTAATAATATCCAGAAGACCATATGATCAGGTTGTTAAAACAAACACAAAAAAACTCTTTTAGTTCAGCGACAACATCTATGCTCTGACCAAAAGCCACGGAACCAATAATCAGGTCCCAGATGGGTTCGTCACTTTTTGAGGTCCCCCTGAAACATTTCCGTTGTGGTCCGTGCTGTTTGCAGTGCCTCTCTGTGTTTGGTTGTGTTGTGAGAATTTGCAGTTTGCATGTGTTTTCTTCTGTTTGCAGCGCGTTGAGCTCTCTCGGCCACCGTATTAATATGCCATAAAGTCAACATGAAATCTATAAATATACCCTTCAAAAGATTGGGGTTGATGCTTTTCTTCTCATATGCTCACCAAGACTGCAATTGAACAAAACATCTCTATCACTATTAGCATCACTATAAAATTGCAATTTTAAATAATATATTTAAATATATCTCTGATGCAAATCTAAATTTTCACCATAATCACATGAGTCACGTGATCATCTAGAAATCATTTTAATATGCTGATTTGGTGCTTAAGAAGCATTTCTTGTAAAGCAAAACATTTTTATGGCTTTGTCTTTTCCCAGGATTTTTTATGACATTTCAAAATAAGATAATTAAAATATTTTGTTCCATTATAAATGTCTTTACTGTCACTTTTCATCAACTTACTAATTTCTTACTGACCACAAACTTTTGAACAGTAGTGTGTGTGAAATCCAAATTAAATTTAAATTCATGCTGTGAACAAATCATTGTTGCAGCACAAACAGGACTTCTCTTTTTGACTTTGGCTTTATTGCATGTGCTTTAACCACCATGGGCATAATCATAAAAAACTTAAATTGCAAATATTGTGTAATCATAAGCTTATAATGAGAACAACCATAGTAAGATGGTTTAATTTAGGCTTTAGGTGTCTTTATTTTGAAGAGATTTAAAATATTGTGGATTTCGCCGCTATACAGGTCTTGGCTGCACAATTTGGTACAATGATATGGATAATCTCCCCCTGAACACTCCGATTATGATTGCGGAAATGAGGCTGCATATTTCCCAGAAGTATAGGAGTGTGTTTGCTTAGTGAACACAGCTACAGCATAACAAATTCCTTTCTATGGAGGCTACAGTTAAGTTTTTAAGCTTGCTTACTTTTGCTACATATAACATTCACTCATCCTTCTTACACCCTGAGATTTGCTCCAATTTCCAATATCTCTGACCACAGTAATCCAAGGTCATTATTAGAGAGCAGACAGCTAAACCCTGGCTGAAATGTGTAGTGGATGTTTTTTGTAGTGTAGTGGACATTTATGGTGAGTATGACTTGAATGGACAGCTCATCTCTACAGTATGAGCTGGATTTGACCTTGAGAAGCTGTAGAAATCTCAGAGCAGCCCCAAAACGTTTTTTACAGATCTCAATTAGTCATTGTTTGGCTTCTTTGGTTGTGGCCTTAGGGCTCCCAAATACAGTCACTAATAGCTCTCTATAGGGGCTTCACACCAGAGGAACCTTGTCATAATTCCTGTAACTATTGGCGGAGGTACCTGCTTTTTTGTAATGTTCGCACCTAAGGATCTAGGAATGATATTAGGAACACCTGTTTGGGGACCAAATTAGCCACTATCTTAGAGTAGGATCAAACTCTTTAAACATAAGAAGTATTTTCGTAGCTTTAGAAAATTAATGTTGAACCTAGGACTGGGCAATATATATACAGTGAGTACGGATGAATTTATATATACTGTAAATTCAGTGCCCCATATTGACAGAAAAAACAGAACTGGTGTCATTTTTGCAAATTTATTAAAAAAGAAAAACTAAAATATAACATTTTCTGTATTTAGTAGAAGCAGAAGTGGTAGAAGATCTAATACATCTTTTTGGGAAAGATAAAACAGGTTTTTCACACCTGGATTTGGGAATCCTCTGCCATTCTTCCTTCTGTCAGGTTGGATGGTAAACGTTGGTAAACGCAGCCATTTTTAGGTCTCTCCAGAGATGCTCAATCAGGGCTCTGGCTGGGCCATTCAAGAACAGTCACAGAGTTGTTGTGAAGCCACTCCTTTGTTATTCATCTTAGGGTCATTGGAAGTCAAACCGTCAACCCAGCCTGAGCACTCTGAAGAAGGTTTTGTTCCAGGATATCCCTGTACTTGGCCGCATTCATCTTTCCCTCAATTGCAACCAGTTGTCCTGCCCCTCTAGCTGAAAAACACCCCCACAGCATGATGCTGCCACCCCCATGCTTCACTGTTGGGACTGTATTGGACAGGTGTTGAGCAGTGCCTGGTTTTCTCCACACATACCACTTAGAATTAAGGCCAAAAAGTTCTATCCTAGTCTTATCAGACCAGAGAATCTTATTTCTTACCATCTTGGAGTCTGTTTTTTAGCAAACTCCATGCAGGCTTTCATGTGTCTTGCACTGAGGAGAGGCTTCCATCGGGCCACTCTGCCATA
>JAUMHG010000076.1:8349590-8362851 GCA_032359395.1 Enteromius anoplus
TTTATACTAGGGTCGTGACGTCACCGCTAGTGACGTCCCGTTCCCTCATTGGACAGATTTCACAGCAGATTCAGAGCATGGGCACACTGATGCGTTCCCAAAGCGTTTAACAAAGTGTGAGTTCCTGATAAGGAACATATGCTCTAACACATTTTAAACAGTTTTTAACTATATAATTAGTGTGATAAAGAACATATTTTTTTTCTTGTTTTATATTTGGGTGTAAAAGGAATATAAATGCTTTAGTATCTAATTTTATTAAAACTATTGATTTTCATCATCTTCTGCTGCCCAAAGCAGAATGGTTAAAGTGATATAAGAGTGAATTGCAATTCAGAACACATGAATATGGGCCAAACACATGTTCTCTACGGAGCAAAGCTTAACAGTTGGCTATTGTCCTCCAAGCTTTATGGTTCTTTTTGCTGTCAGAGCACTTTCGCTGTTTACTGAGAGCTTTTGTCATTAATCTGGATTTATAAGGAGAAATGTGCTCGCATTCAGTAATTCTCTGTGTCTGTGTGTTTGTGTGTAAGGGTTTATCTGTGTGTAAGCCACTGTATTTACTAGAATTTACCTCTCACTTGAAGCTAGCAATTCATTTTGAACCAAAAGGGCAGAATCTTGGTCGGTGCTCAATATTTTAAATCCCTTCTCAAGCATCTAGTTTAGTCCATTTAATACTAAAAGCTATACTTGATCTCACAACTTACGGCCAATATCCAGTTTTACCAACCAACCTTCACTAAACAGTTGCACTGATCAAACAAACAAAAAAAAGGAGTGAATGTATCTAGCTAAATATGCTGTTTGTCACTTCTGCAGGAAAACATTAGTATGTCACTGATAATCATATTGAAAGTAGTGTGCAAACGTGCCTCATCCATCATTTTCTACTCTGACACGATTACAAAAGATCCAGAGATTCACTGGTGCATCTTCACTGCCCTTCACTGTCAGCTAAACAGCTATACACCCTGAAATATATTCATCACTCTAGCAATTAAAGGAACAAAGTTGATTTACAGTATACTCAAAACCAATAAGAGCCTTTGTGTGAGTGTTGTTGTGCTCATTTGTAGCCATATATTGATTTGTTGGTATATTGTTCTTGAAAAGGGAGATAAATTGGTGATATCTCGCAGCTCACATTGCTTTAATATCGATCGTATATCAAACATTGCATTGTTCACAAATAAATTCCACCTCAGCTGGTCTTGAAAATGGTACCAACTTGAAACATAATTTTAGCAGTTTCAGTCGACTGAGAACCATAATGCACTGTCTCTCAACACAAGTGCTATTTGTTTCCGGTGACAAAATCTCAGATTGATGTGGAGTTTGTGGCACTCCGCTATGAACAAAAATAGAGGAATGTAATGGAAGACTTATATTGGGGGGGGGGGGGGCATTTTGAGTGGAGAATGAAAAACAGTGGTTTATTTTCCAAAATTCTTATCCAGCAGCACTTAGCCAAAATTCTGTTTAATCTGATTTGTAAACATGAACCGCTGCTCATAGTTTCTCAAAATCTCTGACCATAAATATAGTAATAATGAAGAGCCTGATGCTTCGCACACACATTTTTCGCCTGTCTGAACAGTGGACAGATGGACCAGCGACAGATGTTTCCAATTTTATTACGTCAATGAATAAAACTGACAGCTGAGACAATAGATATATGAAATTAGACAGCGAGTCAAATCCATTTTGCCACAGTTCCTCTAACTTCGTATAAGATCTGAAATATGGAAATGGTAAAACTGATCAATAGACCTCAGGGTTGAGGCCATATTTAATTTTTCACCCTTGAAAACAAGGCTATGAGGGATGGATGCAGTTCATCCAATGTGCTATCTTCATGTGTAAATTTCCTTTGTTTTCAAGAGTTTCGTATCACATTCTCAAAAATAAAGGTTTCAAAAAGGGGTTTTCATAGTAGAAGAAAAATGTTTGGTTCCCCAAATAAACATTCACTAAACAATTACTTAGTATAAAGAACATTTTACTATAAAAGAAAGGTTCCATGGAAACTCTGATGCCAATAAGTAAATTTTAGTTTTAAGAGTTTGTTTGGAAACATATTCTCAAAGTTGTGTCAGTCAACGATTGACAGCAAAGTTAGCTTTTCTCTCTTTCACAGTCTTGTTTCCAGCATTAATGAGTATCGACCCAATAATTTTGCACCTTGAAGTTTCATTTCATGCAGACTTTAAATATTGTCCACCATACACTCTCAGAAATAAAGGTGCAAAAGCTGTCACTGGGGCGGTACCTTTTCAAAAGGTACACTTTTGTACCTTTTAGGTTCTAATATGTACCTTTAAGGTACCAAAATGGACCCTTTAGGTGCAAACCTGCCCAGTGACAGCTTTTGTACTTTTATTTCTGAGAGTGCAGAAATA
This sequence comes from Enteromius anoplus, assembly GCA_032359395.1. NCBI lineage: Eukaryota > Metazoa > Chordata > Actinopteri > Cypriniformes > Cyprinidae > Enteromius > Enteromius anoplus. The sequence continues at coordinate 8,351,996 of JAUMHG010000076.1, forward strand.
TGCTCTCAATACTTCTAATGATGGGTTCTGTATGAGATAAGCAATTCATTTTATCAGTCTAATCATGCTGTTGTTATAAGGATCAATAATTCTGTCCACTTGAAGGGGACTGCCTGCATCATCACCAACTGCTTTCTATGCACGTGAATTCTTGCGGGATTTAGTGTCTGAAACAGATCCCTCTGATTATGCAGGATGTACATAATTTGACCCTATTTAATCCTGTTCAAACATAATCAAATGCATTGTTACATGCATGGGTGATGGTGTTGTAAGATAGTCCCAATAATTGTGTGTGACAGCTCAGTGCGTGAGTACTCCCTTGATTTGTTTTGAGCCAGAATCTTTCACTATAGGAAATCCAACACCCTGAGGAGCTCTGACATGGCAGGCTACACATGATGCTATGATGTAATAACCCCAAACCAGTTTTGTGGATCTTTATATTTTCGCTCTTATTCAGATAAGAGGTATACAGACTTGCATATACATCACAACAACAACGAAAAAAAACAGAAAAAAACAAAGTGGGTTCAGAGGGTACTGAATAAGAAATCAGATTCTTTAACGGAACAGAAAACAAGAAATACTGGAAACTCGGACAAACTACCTTTTTTACACAATTGTTCATCACCTATTATAAAGGTAGGAAGTATGCATATGCAGATGCACCTCTATCTTTAAGAGTGAATCAATAAATATTTCACTCAAGCAATTCATTAAAGACCTTTGAAATAGCAACCTGCTCTAACTATTTCTGCCATAGAAAGAAAATTATTCAAGTGGAATATACAAAAAGGCCTGAAACAAGTTACATGCAAAATTCTGAATTACATACTAGCATGCTACTCTGCTATTGATATGTATCATAAAAGTAATAAGCGAAGTATGCTAGTATCTGGTCCCAAAACCATTTTTTTATTAGTCATCGAACCATTCATTAAACCAATTCATTCAAAAATGTATTGATTCAGAAATGTCCTCTACTGCTTCCAGATACAAAATGGATAATTGCACTTCGAAACTACTTCGTTGACCAAAATTAAACCAAGAAATTACCAAATATTGTGTCTAAAATATTAGCTATTCAATGTTAACTTCTTGAAACAGTCATAGATCATACATAAAGTTGTCAGCCTGTATATTAATGCAGCTATGATTACCTGCTTATTTTTTCATATTGCTTAAATAACTTTAATCATGTTGCAGTGCAATTGTAACAGCATGACTGTGTGATTTCTAAAACAGAGTCAGTAGGTGGTGCAAATTAAATGAGAAAACAGGAGAATCATGTAGTTTCAATAGCATAACAGTGTCTAGCTATATTTGTTGCTTTACAACAAATGGTAAAGTTACACCTAGACTTGTAATCTTTCGTCCCACATCTCAATAATCATTTTCCACGTCTACTATATAAAATAAATCTGAGTTTATTTTCAATTAGAATTCAGTAGTGTCTGGATTTAGTGAACGCCTGCTGTGATAATGAGGAACATTTTAAATCTTGACCAAACAATTGAATCGTCATTAAGGACCTCATCCAAACCCTAATAAGGAGAGCCAGAGACAGCATCATCAAGCACTTAAACATTAACTGAGCTTGTGGGAGCAATTAAGTCCTATTAAATATACTTCAATGAGTATTGAGCCCAGCATGCTCCAATCATCCTTTACCACAAGAGAGATTTATTTAAGGAGTCGAGACTCCACCGCTGCCCCATGTGATGTGCCCTGGTATATAGACTGCCCACACGCACACAGCGACTCCCCAGCTTACCTCCCGTTGTGAGGTTTCATTCCTTGTGCATTTTAATGTAGTTTTAAAAGTATAAAATTTGTGTTTTTCAGAGCATTGACTTTGATATGTTTCACTTTGATGACCAATATCAATAAGCTTACTCATTGATATTAGTCGCAATGCTTTGAGACATGATGGGTGGTGAATAGGAAAGTGTGTTCAGATTTGAATATAGTACATAACGTCAAATTAATATTTATTTTGACCCAGGACTGAGCGAATGTTCAGTGATTTTTCACTTTTTAGTGGACAATTCCTTTTTTATTCCGTTTTAATGGAACAGTTCATTCTAATAAGAATTTTGATTTATTTTTTTCAAGTGTCCTATATATGTTTTTCGGAAAATTAGCGTTCATGCATTGTGTTACAGAAATAAGTGAATACATTTTTTTCTGAATATGAAAGCGTATAAAGTTATTGTCTGTCAAAAGAAGAAGTCAACTCTGAATCATTGAAACGATCATAAACACTGCTTCAAATAAAATTGACCAATCATTAATAATCACTATAAGATCCAATCACTATAAGAAAATAAAAGTGTTTTTTGACCTCACATGTATGACAGTCTGTTGTTTGAGACTCAAAAAAACAAAATATGAACCTTTCAGGGCCACTAAGAGTGTTTTATGGAAAATAGCTCTTGGACTATTCTTCAAAAACTGTATCTCCTTTTGTGTTCCATGGACAAAAGAAGGTCATACGAGTTTGTAACAGCATGAGGTTGAATAACTTGATGTCAAAATTTTCATTTTTGGGCGAACCATCCCTTTAATGACAATGTCAGTATTTATATTAGTTGATTAAAGATGTAGAATGAGAGAGAGGGAGGCAGAGGAATGGAGGCAGGTAAAATAGGAGGGATGAGGAATCCATTTTTAATCACTCCATGGTAACAAGGCGAGCTGGCCATCACCCAGAGGTCCTCATTAAAGGCATCAGTGAACTAGGTATTTAATAACTGTCTACTTTGACAGAGCTTCACAATCACATGGAAATAGAGGTAAATGGAAGTTGGCAGCCTATAAGACTACTTAGCATATCTGCCAGACCAGTTCTTCTTTTTTTTTTTTGTTATTGTTGCTTTATTTCTGTCACTGCTAAAGCAATCACTAGAATGTCCTAATTAGAGAACTCTGTAATTACTTAACGCTTAGGTTTAGGAGACTTGGATATTTGGATTCATTTGAAAATCTAAGATTTAACAACACAACAAAAAAAAAGAAAGTTTAACAAGACAACATTTTTAGGTTAACCTAAAAACTATCTGTTTCTATACAAAAAGAGATAACAATAGACAACTAAGTGCACGTATGTGTAAACAAAGAGCTACAGAGTGTGCAAATACTGCAAGGAGCAGTTCAGGTAGGTAAGTATGAACAGATCTGAGATGGTTGTAAATCAGTGTGATTGTGCTACAGTATGTGATATGTGTGTTTATCAGTTCAGTCCTGTTATTTAGTTTGTCTGACTGATTTGTGTGTGTCTCTTTGTGTTGAGGAGACTGTAGGTAAAAACTGTTACATAGTCTGAATGAGAGGGCCCCAATGCTTCGGTACCTTTTTCCAGATGGCAGGAGGGTCAAGAGTGAGTGAGAGGGGTGTGGTCCGGTCAGCCACAATGCTGGTTGGCTTTGCGAATGCAGCGTGTGATGTAGATGTCTTCAGTAAAGGGTAGAGAGACCCCGATGATCATCTCAGCTGTCCTCACTATGCGCTGTAGGGTCTTGCGGTCTGATATAGCACAATTCCCAAACCAGACAGTGATGCAGCTGCTCAGGATGCGCTCAAAAGCTCCTCTATAGAAGTTGGTAAGGATTGGTGGTGGAAGCTGGGCCTTCCTCAGCCTTCTCAGGAAGAAAACGTTTTTGGGCTTTCTTGTGCATATAGCTGGTGTTGAGGGACCAGGTGAGGTTCTCCTCCAGGTGGACACCTAGGAAGTTTGTGCCCCTGATGATCTCCACAGAAGAGCTGTCGATGCTGAGCGTAGAGTGGTTGCTCCTTGTCCTCCTGAAGTCAACAATCACCTCTTTTGATTGTATTACTGGCAGCTGGATGCCGGTAACTCACTGTAGATTTAAATTTGTTATTTACAGGCAACAGTTTGTTCAAATATAAATGAACATTAAACATTAAAAGGTCTTTATATTTACAGGAAAAATAAATAAAATAACAGCCTCATGCAAAACATTAATGAGAAACGATATCAGAAAAAAAAAACTGATAAATGTTGCATTAGGCAGTTTTTAATAGTTTTATTCTGTAAAGATAAAGAAATGTTTAATGTTCTTTTATCTTTGAACAAACTGTTATCAATAAGTCTGATAAATATAAATTTACAGTAAGTTACTGGCATCCAGCTGCACAATTACAGCAAATCTTTTTACAGTGCGTTTTATTTTATTTTTTAAGTCAATTAACATTTGGTCTGTGAACTTTTCTAACATGTGTTATGAACTGGACTTCACAGACTTTCAGCTATCGTAAATTAAAGTCTAGAAACTGGAACTGTTGCATCATTTCACAGAAAGTGGAGAAGGAACCTAACCTAAAAGCAACAGTCATTGCACACTATTTGGGACTTGAAAAGGACAGGAAGTTGAAACTCTGATGTTGATAATTAATGCCCATTAAAGTGTCTATATGAAAGTTGAAGACACATATAATTTAAACACATGGAAATATTACAATTACCAATAACAAAATAATTATGTAGATTAAGTGCTTTGTAACTGCATGTCTACTAACTCTTAGTGTAGACTTAGGGTAGGTGACATATGCTTCCAAAGTTTCTCATAGTCAGTATGTTGTGAACCCTCAAAATAAAGTGTTGAAGTCATTAAGCACACAGTCTACTAATATTTGACTTGTTGACATGTAGTTGCAGTAAGTTACTTACTGTTTGTTCAAGTGTTACCATCAAGTTTTGAGGCACTTTTATTCAATAAATACACAGTGTTGGAAAGGTTACTTTGGAAAGGTTATAGGTTACAGATTACAAGTTACCCTAATGTAATAAGTAATGTACCTATTACAATAACTTTATTACTTTTTGAGGTAACACTTTATTTTAAGGTGTCCATAATACAGAGTAATTACCTATTATAATTAGTAGTAGCTGTTGCACTTACATAAAACAAAATGCACTTACCATGCAACTAAGTTATGAAACAATTTGCACTTATAGTTTGTAATTATGTAGATGTAACAGGCTGCTACTGTACACATTTGTAACAGACAGAGTGTACTTTATGTGTATCTATACTGTACACCTTTTCTAGCTGCAACTTGATTGAACCCATTAGTACACAGCTTTAATACTTGTAATACCTTTCTAATTATATTCAAATTACAGAATATTACACAGGCATAAGCTACTTTAAATAAAGTGTATCAAGGTTGTACTTAAGTGTAAGTAGCTGTGTAACAAACTCAGTTTGTAACATACCTGTACATGTGTAACAGTAGCTGCCTGTTACATCTACATAATTATTGTAATTAAATCAAATTAAAACTGTAATTACAGGCTGTTCCATAACTTAAATTAAATGATAAATACATTTTATTTCATTTTCTAAATTTCTAGGAACTGTTTTAACTGTTAACTAGTTACTCCCCAACACTGTAAATACGGTGTGTGTTTTTTTTGTAATTATTAAAATATATTATTTTTATTAATTTCTATACATTTATTTGATGTCATCAATATGCTTGACTTTTTTTGTCATGGCAAACTTCTACAGATATCCAAGTGCTTTTGGACCCTGATAAATCAGAATGCAGTTGCTAAATGTCTATGGTGGCCATTCTAGTCCAAAACATACTTGCTATAACCCTTCTAAAGAGTTCTGAGAGAGTGGAGGGAGGCCGATCATCGGTGCAGAAACTCTGACACTGAGGAATTACATTGGGCTGAACTTATGCTATAGGGCCTAAAAGGGCACAACACCACAAATCTGATAACAGCAGCCATACGGGAGGCTCTTATTCCCTTGTGGCTGATGGGACATAGCTCTGTGGGGATGGGTAGACAGTTAAATCTGCTGAAGTAACGCGGTTCAAAGGCCACATCCAGTAATCTCCACATGACAGGGCCTGCAGCACTCTTGCTCTGTCCTGGTTCTCTGGGAAGAGCAGCTGGCATGGGAATGGTGCAGAGTCACATTACACTGGCACTTTTTCAGTTTGTTCAGAAAAGAGGGCAGAGTTGATAAACCTGCAGTATAAAGTTGGTCATAAAAAATGTAAAGCAGAACGCAGAAAGTGACAGAAACAACAGTTAGCCAATTCTGCTGCGCTGCAAACCGTGTGGCAAAATCTATAAAAACACAGAATTAAGACTTCAGCAGATAAAATATTCAGAGGAGTGCATTGCATTAAACATAAAACGGTGTAAAAATAAAAAGTTCCGTTTGAATGCTAAGAGCTGCACACTGTGCATAAACTTTAAAGAGCTTTATAAGAAAAGAAAAGCACTTTGTAAGCTTTTCGCTTAAGCACAATAACCTGAAATTGGACGCATTTGTCTGAATCCAGGGAACGGTGGCGTTTCCGCACACTGCCCGATTTGCTTCAGAATTTACATAACTTTCATAAGCCAGCTTTATTTATTTATTTATTCATTCTTTTGCCATTTCATCGATTTCCTAGACTTTGCACAGAACACAGCTCTTGTGATGCCGAAAAACAGTCCAGAGCTTTATTAACTAGGAAAGGAAAAAAAATATATATCTTTCTCCTTTAACTCCAAATCACCAGATTCCATAAAACACTTAAAAGTAGAAGCTAATGCAAACTCTAAAAATCCAACTTTGATAAATATGTAGGCAGAGCGTCTTCATCAGAAGATAGCTGGCCTTTGAGCCTATTTAATTTAAGCGTGAGTGCTGGTCTGCTGCAGGATGCTGCACGCCACTGGAGCGATAAGTTGAGCCGGATCAAAGAGACGACTTTGTTTATGCAGAAGGGATGAGCGATGCTTCTGTCCCAAGGTGCTGAGTGGTATACCACTCCTGAACTGATCTGAGAACAGTACCTGAGGATTTTTTTTTTAATCTATATGCTGTTTTCAGGGCCCCAAAATGTACAATGACCAAAAATAAATAAATAAAGTTTATTATTTTAAATATACACTATATATACAAAAAGTGTGTGTATGTATCAGCATTTCAGATTTAATAGGACAAAACAGAAAAAAAAAAAAAAAATCATTCATTATCAATTAGACATTGTGGTTCACTGATGATATTCTCCCCAAAGACGGCACTGTAACCATGGATACCGGATTCTAAATTTCCATCCATATGAAGAAAGACGTAAGCAGCTATAGATGCAGTGAATTCATGACCATGTCAAGCTCTAGGCTATGCTGAATGATCCCGGGTGAAGGAACCCCAAGCAGAACACATCAAAATTACATAAAAATGTTTTAAACAATGTTTTGTTATTATAAATATTCAAATATAATACACAATCAGCACTCTTAGAAATTATGTCGTATTCCACCATGGTCTGTCAATTATTTTTTTAAATACAATGATTTTAATAGGTGTTGTTTGAATAGATTAATAATTAGGATAACAGGGTTTTAAAAATAGTCTGCTTTGCTCACACTATCACTCACGAAATATGATGTGCGTTTCTTGGTAGTTTTGCTTTCGACAACTATTTTTATGGTAAAAAAAAAATTTATTATTCCTTAATCATATGTAAACCTCCTACAAATATATTATGCCATCTTCCTACGGGCCAAATTGCAACCAATTTGTTCAATTCTCAGCTGATTATTACATTCTGAAGGCATTTCAAATTATTAACAGTGACAAAAGAATATGCTATTATGACCCAGATGTTTTTTTCTGGTACATCTTTGGGTATTTTACTACATCCAAAAGATGACAATTCTTTTCTTTGTCAGTTTTTCGTTGTCATTTTGTTTTTGTTTTTCAGATTTTGTTGAAAAAGCTTACTTCAACCTTTAGTTATCTGTGTTTATGTTTAAATTATTTGACATAAATATCAATACAATCATTTATTCAATTATTCAAATTCATAAACTGAATTGCAGTTAAAAAGTCATCTCAATTCAATCTGAATGCCACACAGTCTTGTGGGTTATACCATATTTGATCTGCTGCTGTGGGCCAAAATGTAGACTGGGGAAGCAGAATATCTTTAATTTTAAATGAGATATGATTTGTGCCAATAGATGATCAAAGTAGAAATCAGTTCAATGATCTTCTCATCATGAGCACTTGTAAAATCTCTACAGAAAGTGCCTGGCCTTCACATTTAACAAAGCTTCTGCTCAAATACATGCTTTTAGTCAGTAAAAACTAAAATCCTAATTTCATATTTTGGACGAGGAATGGATGTTGCTTTACTTACAGTGTATTAGACTATTATTACAAATAAAGCGCAAACATGATATTATATGGACTTCCTCACTTTATTTACTATTTACTTTTTATAATACAACCTATTTGTAATGTCTGTCTCTTACTGGACTTATGAGCCTTTTGAATATTAATCACACAGTGCTGTGTATTTAATATTCATAAACCAGGCAATCATGTCATCCTTTCACACCTCCAATCTCTCCTACACCCTTACTTTAGATGTTTCATTTTTTGATAAGGTTATGTATTTTTTGCTATTTGACAGGTTAAGTGTGTTAAAAGAACAACTGAAAACCTAGACTTTCAGCAACACAACTTCTTTGACAATGTACAGTACATTTTGCTTAAGTGGCTCATACTGAAAAGCAGGTGAATGAGGGCGTTTGTATTTACTGTCCTGTTCTACGCCGCAGAGCATTCGGTGCCCTTGAGGATGAGCCAAGTGACAGAGGTACATGATAAACTCAAGACTGTGCTGTTTTTTATGAGTACTGTTTCAGAGATCAGCCTAGAATAGTCCGATTTTACAGCCAGCATCCAGTGAGACAACTGTGCAAAATGTTAGTAGAAAATGCAATTAGTCAAACATATTAAAACCACTGCTCAAAGGGGTCATCTACCCAGTGTTTTTTTGCAATCTCTAAATGCATTTATGTTCGTGCAAATCATTCAAGAAGCCGTCATGATAATGTCTTTTAATGAATCTTTGCAAATCGCCTTTACTAAAAATGTGCTAATTAGCTAGTTTGACTATGAATGTAACGTCAAGACCTATAAATACGACTAAATAGACATCGTATAAGAGCGCCTCAGAAAAGAGGGGCGGGGTCAGCAGAGCTTGTGAAGATTTAAAGGGGAACTACAGGGTAAAATGGGTGTTTTCACACCACCATTGAGAAATGTTAAACAAACTACAGACTTTTCATTAAGAAAAGAATCATATCAGCTTGTGTAAAATTGGCTTTATATGACCCCTTTCAAGAGTAAAAGGAAAATTATGAGCAATAAAAGCAGCAACTAAACTCTAAAAGATGAGGAGCCCGTGGTTATAAGTGCTTGTGAATGGTAACAGCATTTCAATATAATTCAAATCAAATTATGGATACAATAACAAGAATGAGAGATACATGGGATCTGTTATGAATCTTATTAATATACATAAATATAGTGTAACAAAAATGAAATAGAGACCAAAATGAATTTTTAAAGAACTTTTATTGACCACTTCAAATGTTGACTATTCATTGTATTCATTCATTACTGTTATATTCTGCCCATTTTGTCATAAGTCCCTGGATATTATATTTAAATTCTTAAATGGAGATGACAGGGAGGATTTATCTGTCTGGCTATGTGTCAGTGTCCCAGTTTCCCCTTTAGTTTTACCTCAGTGGTGTCTTATATTTTGATTTATGATCAGGACTATCCAGTTTCGATCTTCTCAGCAGATACTGAGGGCTGAGCTGTCTGTGTTTATATCAATGACGTGACGATCAATAATAACCTAAAAAAGCTTGTTGTAGCAAACCAATGTTGAGTCTACCATTCTGAATAAACCTGAAAAAAAAAAAAACAGATGTTTGAGGAATGAACTTTGAAATTCGTGTTGAATGACTGTAAACATTGTGCTATGGCTCCTATGCTTTTATTTATTTTTTATTCCCTTACACGTTCATTTATTCATGCTTTTTATTTTGCTCAGTTTCTGCAAAGCAACCCTTGGTATAAAAATATCTCTTGTAAAAGATCTTGTTTTACATTTTGTGTGCTGAACGCAACTCTGGAAGGGATTGGGATACAATTTAAGTTTATTTGTATAGCCAAATTAGAGTAGCTGCTGTTTTATTTTTTTTAAATTATGTTTAACCAAAGTAAAAGCATGAACATGTGCATTATATATAACTGAAATACAATGTTGTGGAATGCATGTGAATATTTTGCTAAAGAGGCACGTCTTTAATCTAGATTTACACTGAGAGAGGGTGTCTGAACCCCGAAATGTTATAATTTCAGAGTTTGGGAGCCAAATGTTAAAAAACTAAACCTCTTTTAGTGGACTTTGCTATCCAAGAGTTCAAAGTTTTGCAGCATTAAGGAGCATGATGGATTGTATAGTGATAGAAGACTAGTTAGATACACAAGTGCTAAACAATTTAAGGCCTAATAAGTAGTTATATTTTGTAACCCATATGGAACTTAACAGGCAGCCAGTGCAGAGAATGTAAAATTGGGGTAATATGATAAATTTTTTTGACCTGGTAGGGACTCTAATCGCGCTTTTCCACTACACAGTACCAACTCGCCTCGGCTCGGCTCGAATCGACTCGTCTCTGTTTTCCTCTGTGTAAAAGTTGTACCTGTACCGGCTTCTAGGTACTTTTTTTCGTACCCCCTCCGGCGAGGTTCCAAGCGAGCTGAGGCGATACTAAATTGTGATGTGAAAACACAGCAGACTGCTGATTGGTCAGAAAGAATCATCACTGCGTCATCATTGCACGCGCGTATTTGCACATAAGCAAACGTTAGCTACGGTAGCATAACTTACCCTCTTCAAAGTCAAAGTCAAAGTCAACTTTATTGTCAATTCTGCCACATGTACAGGACATACAGAGAATTGAAATTACGTTACTCTCAAACCCTATCTGAATAGAAATATAAACATTT
>JAUMHG010000076.1:8392579-8404192 GCA_032359395.1 Enteromius anoplus
TGTTAATAAAATAATAATATTTACGCACCCCATTACTCATTAATGTAATTTCTTTATGTATTCATTCATTCATTAATTCACTCATTTTTCCAAGTAAATAAATACTAGATGTGTGACAAAACACTTATCCCACGAGACAAGACGAGACACTGGGTTCACAAGAACGAGACAAGACTAGATTTGTAGACTTTTTTTAAAATTATTCCTCAGTGATAAAATATATAGGAAAAAATTGTATTTTATTCAACAAAAACATTCCAAAAATGTAGGTGCATTTTGTAATCAACTTTTTGAGATAAACTATTTTAATGAATTATGTGTGAATAACATGTGAACACTGCAATATATTTTGCCACAAACTGACAGGCAAAAAGTATAAACAATATAATATATTTTTAAAGGCCACGTACAACAGTGTATGCGTGAGAAAAGAGAGGTGCCATTGTGCATGTAGCAAGCTCATTCGTCTGCACTAATCCACAATTGAGTATAATTTAAAAGCTGTGCGGACACGGCTGTGCACGAGAAGGAACGGAACAAGGAAAATGAAGTACACTCCGGCCTTAAGTCTGCCTACACTGGACGTGATAAAGCAATCATTGAAAACCATTTGTGATTTGTGTCAGCACGTCATAAGCAGAACGCGGCAGCAGTTTTCTGTCGGAGATTTGTTGCACCGCATCATACTGTACCACTATCGCGAGGATATCGCCAAGACCAGCCGCATCTCGCAAGATCTCGTGCCAGTTCATCACACCCCTAATAAATACATATGTAAATAAAATGTAAATGTAATATTTCGGTTTATTATGGGATCTTATATATTGTGGTGAAGTGTTTTTCAGAAACATGTCTTTTTCTGACTATTAACTGATTTTATGTAGTATTACCAAAATTAAAAGTGATCTTCTACCTTTAATATGTTAATATCTGTAAAGCTGAAATTGCTTTGTTAATATTACATCATTTGCTTTACATTGCTGCACATAAAGTACATCTAGCAGCTGTGGAAAAAAGATTAGAATTTGTGTTTAGGCAATTACCAAAGGCATTATGCTCTATTATCACAGTTATTACTCTTGCTGTTTTCATTAGCTGGCTTCTATTTAGAGCTGTATCTCATTAGATATCAAATATTACATTGTGTTTTTCTCAGTTTCACACTGTAAATGGAAGGACTGAGACTACATCGTAACCACAGGATGCTGTTGGAATATAGCTGTCGATTAATGTTCACTTTCTGTGTGTTTCTCCTGTTTTTTTTTTCACCAGGTGAACAGAGGATTTGCTTGGTTATCCTAAATCAGCCGATAGCTGAGCGGTACTTCCATGTGCTGTGGAGTAAAGGTATTGATTTTGTGATGAATATCACCGATCTATGATTTGATGCTTGTGTGTACTTGTCTGGCTTGATTGTGCAGTGGAGAATGGTGACATACCTGGCGCAGAACTCTCTGGAAAAGGTCGGACAGACCTAATTGGTGATGTATAGGACCACTGTGCATTAGTCATCCTTTCAATTCCCCTCTGGATGAGTTACATAACTCAGCTGTTTTGTTTTTGTCTTTATAGTGTTGTGTGCTTCCAGGTACCTTTATTTGTGTACAATCGTAGATCATGATTAGTAAAAGTTTTTGTCTCAAATGATGCAATGTAATGTACCACAGTCCACACTGTCAGGACCATGATTGTCAGTCAACAGTCACCAGTGTTGTTATTGAAAACTATGGATGCACCGAAATGAAAATTCTCGGCCGAAGTCAAAGCCGAACAAAATGAAACACTGGAGCGAATTCCAAATACAGTTTTTTTGCATTTTCCATACGTTTTTTGCATATTTTGCCAATTTATTTCACAATTGCACAAATTAAATTAAATGCATTTTACTGTTTGGTCTAGTTTTTCAAAGAAAAAAAATCAATAACAAAACAACTATTTAATAATATTTGAACATTTCTTATATAATATACTTATAATACCAACAAAGCACCATTTAACTTAAAATTAATAAGTTTTATTTATTAATAAGCCATTTTTGAGACCCCTCATGCATGTATTTTTTACTGTACAAATAAATGCAGCCTTGCTCAGCAGAAGAGAATTCTTTCAAAACATTAGAAAATATTACAGATCCCAATATAAACACTGTGTAAGTATGAGTGTTATACTAAATTTATTAATAGAGCTGTTGTAATAATTATTATTATTGTCTTACGTTTCTTATTTTATTTTAAAAAGGCATGAAAATGTTACTGACTAGCTGACTATTAACACTTTCAGTACAGATTTGGACTTTGAACCCTGACTAACAAGCTGATAGACCACGAGGTCATGCAGCACTGTTCGAATGGGCAACATGTACTTAGTGCTTGTATTAGAAAACATTACGGTCTGCAGTTTATTTACTAATCACTTCGCCGTTTAGTGAATTCAGTCATCACATACTAACCAGTAACAGCCACACTTCCTCTTCTCATCCTAGACATGAGATGCAGTAAAAAAAAAAAGCTTAATGAAAATGACAAAAACAAGGAAATCATACACACACAAACACACACACACATATATATATATAAGCCTACAGTACATTAAAAATAATAAAATACTAAAATAACAATGCATAAGCTGGTAAATCAGGTTCCTGTCAATCAAAAATGTATTCAAATTAATTCATTGATTTTTTTTTTTTATTAATTATTCTAATTAATTTCTTTTTTTTTTGCTGTGAAAAACTCAAGAAAATTCATTACATCTGACATTACTTTAGTAAAGCAGACAAATAAATAATTTAAAAACATTAGTCTTTTTTCTTCTACCAAAGGTTTGGGGGCATGATTAATTGCATTAATTTTCCTATTGCATTCTGTTTTCATAATTAATTGGACTAAAATTGTGCATTAATTTGATTGCCCTAGTTTCTTTCTTTACAGGATTTTTAGGGCTATCAAAGCCCTTACAGCAGTGCAATGTCAAGAAAATGCCTTTTTGTTCAGTTTATGCATTTTTTCGGTTTAATGTAGGCTGTTTCCCTTCGATTGCCGTTTTGTTTTAATGCAGACGAGAGTTTGTAAGCTATGTTGCCCTTGCTTTTGTTGCTTTCAGAAGCAGAACTCTTGATCATGTAATTCCTCTGCCCTTGTATCAGAGATACTGTGCATTTTTCATGCTGCTTTGCTCTGGAGGCGAAGCAGGTGGGCGACGAGTGTGTTGCTGGTAGCAGGGTGAACATATCCAGATGGTTTTCCTTGAGGGACCGGGGCAGGGCACTCCACCCCTCCTCCAGTGAGCCTCAGAAGTGTGGTCTTATGGGCCCATGGCACCACCAGTGCTCTATAGGACTGGATGATCAAAGATGGCTCTTTGCAGATACCAACACATTTTTGGATGCTTTTCAAAAGTCCCTCCAAAAAAGTTCACTTCTTTCTTATTCCAGTTGTGTGATTAGCACTGAATTAAAAACCACATTCACTTAGTCTGTTTCAACCACAGAGAAAGTGACCTACCAGTGGGTTCGAAAATGCATGCTATAGGCTTTAAACAATAGCTGCCATTAAGGCTGGGGCGATAAAACGATAACCATATGTATCGCAATAGGCACGTGATCGATATCAATAAAAAATGTGTTCGGTAAAATGTTCGATATTTTTTATTCTTCGTCAGCCCGTGATCAGTCGTTCTTGAGGAACAAAGGCACTCGCTCTCTGGTAACCTAGCAACGTAGGGAGTGAAACGTTAACAGCCAATCATGTAACAGTATCAAGTTTGGTTGCGCCATATCGTTGTTTTGCGCTGGTCTGCTGGATTCCTCTTCATAAGCGAGCGAGGAAATAAAAGAGGAAAAGTCAGCTCGCCAGTATGGCAGTTTTTTGGATATTATAAGTCTGACCGTGGTCAGACCAATGTCGTCTGCAAATTATGCAAGACCGTCGTGCCCGTCAAGACTGGTAATACCACGAACTTGATGTCCTACTTAGCCGCGCTCCATAGCCGTATTCAACCAACTTCATCTGTAGCTGCAAAAACGCACAAGCAGCAGACCACCATGGAGAGGTGCATCAGTGCCTCCTGGTCCTTATTTTAAACGGGTTGTAAAAAATATCAATAATTATCGATATTGACTGATAAGAAACACTGATATCGCGATACAGTTTTTTGCCATATCGCACAGCCCTAGCAAACACAAGGCTAAAAGAAACGCAAATGCAGATTGTTCTTTAAGTTGTGGTTTGGTACCTGTGTGTCCATAATTTTTCATACTTCTGGGACAAATTTATTATTGGAGCTACTTTGGGTTCATTTCTGTTTTGTTCTGTACACTGTTGTTCAAAAGGTTGTGGTTGGTGAGCTTAAAAAAGAAGCTACATTTGTGATTTTAGAAACAAAATACAGCAAAGAGTATAAAAGTAACTGTTTCTGTTTTAATATATTTAATTTTTTATTTATTCCTGTGATGGCAAAGCTGAATTTATTGCATAATATTATTGACGAAACCGTGACACATTTTCTTTTTGGATATTTTTTTTTGTACAGAAAAAAAACAGCATTTATTTGCAATAGAAATCTTTTGTACAATACTCTAGGAATTCATCAATAAAAAATCTTCTTTTGAGTTCAGAAGATGAATGAAGGTCTTACAGGTTTGGAACGACACAGATGTGATTAATCAATGACAACATTTTTGGGTGAACTATCCTTTTAAGTGTGAAGTTTACAAACAGTCCACCACATAAATCTTATTTAAAAAAAAATTTTGCATTGCATCTTTCTGTTGTTTTTTTTTTTTTACATTTAAATTTTTTTATTGAGCTGTCTTCTAGATACACTCATTTTCAGTCATTTTTCATCGTATAGCAAACTATGTGGCATTCACTTTGCAGTGCATATGGATGAGTGTACAAGTCAGCGGTTTTGGATAAGACTTAGTGTGTAAAATGTCAATTACTGTACATTGTCTTGTGCACCTTACTAGTTCAGTTCTGTTGAAAAAGGATGACATGAGGACAGGCAAAACATCCACACTTAACTTTTACACTCTTAGTTGTTTCTGTCAGAAAGTCTTTAGGCCTTCTGCTGACATCATCAGTGATATTCATCACATCTGACAATGGCTGCACTGTCAAAAACTGATGTCTTTACTTGCAAAATGACAGAGTGGACAGTCAGTCTTAAGATTGAATTTAAAAACCAAATCAGATTTGCGGAAGCCATAATCACCTCCTGTAAGCTGTTCTTCTCCACCTTTCTCTAATAGTAGTGTTTATTGAAGGAAATGCTTCGAACGTCCTGCTTTGATAAAATATTGAAGGATTGACATTGCCAGAGAAATCAAATACACTATCGTATACCTTTTTTCCCTTCTGTTCTGAAACCATTCTTCCAAATATTGTGGTGTGTGAAGTAATTATGCCTCCCTCTATATTGAAAAGTTTGAGAGGGCCATTTTTGTTTGACAGTTTGTTTTAAAATACAGCAATAGCAGTTTTTTGGCAGGGCACTTTTTTCCTTTAAGAAGCGATTCACAGTCCTTGCTTTGGGTCGCTTGATGGGCTTGTGATTTAAAAGTAATTTGAAGGTTTGTGGCTTTTAATATATATTTTTTATCATTGATATTTTTATCATGATTGTATTATTTTATCGTTTTTTATCACTTCTACTCCTAAATATTGCATTCAGCAGATAATTGACAGAAACGTGACACAATAACTTTTTTTCTTTCTATTTTGTGAAAATCCTAAAAAAATAAAATAAAAAGAATTATCATTGTTTCCACAAACATATTAAGCAGTACAACATTTTACAAAATTAATATTAATATTATTAGAAATATTTATTGAGTAGCAAATCAGAATATTAGAATGATTTCTAATAAATAATGTGACGCAAAAAAACTGGAGTAATGATGCTGAAAATTAGTTTTTCCATCACAGGAATAAATACATGTAAATAAATTTTTTAAATAGAAAGCACTTTGTAATATTTCACATTATTACTGTTTTACTTTTGGTCAAATAAACACAACCTTGTTGAGCTTAAGAGACTTTAAAGTGCCCCAGTTATGGATTTTTGAAAGTTAGCTTTCATGAAGTGTGCAACACGGCTCTAATAAAAAGTTTTAAGTGCACTGTTTAGAAAGTTATTGTCTTTCAAAAGAAAGAAAGTTGACAGCCGTTTCATGTTGACATCAATGTGAAACATAAGCACTTGTTAATCTTTTCGCATTGGTTCTGAATAAAACTGCAAATTTATTCTTTGCCACTAGGTGCTGGCTTTGGAGCTTTAAAAGCTCACAAACACTGCTTTAAATGACCAATCACCATTGTTGGCGCTGCTTGCCTCGTGGGCAGTGCGTCTAGGTTCAGTACCGTTGTGCATTGGGCATTGCAAGTTCGAGTCCCAGCTTGAAGATCTACCGCTTCACTTCTTGTTAGCTATAATCTGTCCTACCAAAATTAAAAGGCAAAATGGCAACAAAAAAAATTAATTAATTAAATAAAGAAAAAAAAAATTGAAGCGTTGAACGAATCATTTAAAAGACGTTGAACATATAAGGTCAAAATAAATGCATATTAGAAGTGAAAAATGTTTTTTGACCTTGCATGCATATCAACCTGATGTTTGGGACTCCCGAAACCAAAATATGAACATTTTAAATCCATAAAAGGGGCACTTAAACAAACACTCCACTTTTTTGAAAATAGGCTCATTTTCCGTATTATCCTAGAGTTAAACAGCTAAGTTTTACCATTTTCGAATCTATTCACTTGATCTCCGGGTCTGACGATACCACTTTTAACTTAGCTTAGCATAGATCACTGAATGTGATTAGACCATTAGCATCTCGCTTTTTATCAACTCATTTTTGAGCAAGATGCTAATGGTCTAATCCGATTCAATGGTTTATGCTAAGCTAAGTTAAAAGTGGTACCACCAGACCCGGAGGTTGGCTAAGTGGGTTAAAAAAAAACAGTAAAACTCAACTGTTTAACTCTGGGGGAGTTGGAAAATGCTTTATGAGTGTTCCTTTAAAAAAAAAAAAAACATAAAAATGGAGCTCAAATATTGATTACTCATCTTGTACTCAACACTTTTGCAAGTCAAATGCTCTCTAGGATGACAAATAACAACGCTATCTCACGACCATTTTGTACGTGTTTTATGAGGTAGCTAATTTATACGATTTTGTATACTTTCAATTTAACAATTTCTGTTCTTGTTGGTCTTTGCCGTGGTTTGATCACAGTGATAGGTAGGCTTAGGGGCGGGGGTTAGGGGTTGCTCAATCATACAATTTCATATGTATTTGCGAACATGTAAAATACGTACGATTTAGCTAAAATGAGCACAAATTGATGAGGTCATACAATTACACCACTTCGTAAAATATGTACGAGTTGCCATGAGAGGGGGTTGGAAATAACACCACTTGCAAGTGACATCAAGTTGCAAATAAAAAAAAGCTTACTGGCTTTTAAAAAAAGTTTTGCACTCACTCTCAACTCTTTTGGGGATAAAGAAACCATCTTTAAAGGTGAACTAACCCTCTATTTTGCTTGTTGACCACTTGTCCCTCTTTGATTTACAAAGGCCACCGGCTTCACTTCACTTCCGCTGCCAAAAGACATTAAATCAGCGACAGCAAAGTCTGCCTCATCAATATTTGTCCCCCATAAAACACCGGCCGAGTAGCAAAAGTTCATGACAGGAAGAGGAAGCACCGCTGGTGGATTATGAAGTGTTTATTTACAAGGTTATCTGTCCTGCACCAGGGCTTCGGTGAAAGAACATTCACGAGTGATATACCCCCCTCCAGCATCTCCGGCCGTCGTAACACTGCCTCACCACAAGTGAGAATGTTTGCTGGTTTACTATTGGAAGACCCACCACAAACCCTTTTGTAAAGCTTTTTTAGCTTTTTATAGATTCAGTTGATTTTGTCTGTAAGACTCACTGATTTGTTATTCATTTACAGTATGATCGAAAGCCAAAGGTGATGCTCTGTAATTTCGAAGGCTTGAAAAGCATGAGCTTGCAGCTGTAATTGAACCTACAGTTTAGATATTCATCGCACATTCAGATCTGAAAGCCGTTTAAGTGCCGTCGATTCTCAAGATTCATGGCAATGGATGTTATACTATTGCCTATTTTGCACTTCATGTGGTTAAGTCTTCATTTTATTGAAGTCTTCATATAAATATATTTGCCTGATGTCGAAATAATGAGTCGTTTGCATTCAGCCCGGTGCTTTTAAGTCCTGCTCCTAGCTGGAGTTCTCGGGCTGCACTGAATTACGCTTGTTTTCCGGTTAGATGTGTAGCACGCTGTTTACTTTGATGGGATCTTTACAGAAAAGCTTCTTTGATTCACCTCCCGAGACTGCATTGAAAACGCCAGTGTAATCACCCTATGAACAAATGATGATGTCTTTGCCAGACCAATTGAGCTGTCTGGGAACTAATGAAGGACTGGCCTGGATGCATCATCATGAGACATTATTATAGAACTGAAGAGCAAATGATTGTGCGGTTTACTTCTGTCTTTGTAAGTATATCCTGTCTGGGTCATTACGGACAGACGTCAACTGCACCACTTATAAAGAACCTATTGCTTTTTGAATAAATATTTTAAATTTAAGTGACAATTATACAACAAACCACTCGTAAATAATCTTAAATCACTAAGCTTGAGGCACGAAACACTGATTTTAACACAATAATTATTTTAATAAATTAAGCATATCACAATGTCTTAAAGACATAGTTTACCCAAGAATGAAAATTCTCATGTCGTTCCAAAACTGTTAGACCTTTGGTTCGACTTTAGTTTTAGGAAGCTACTTCTGCTACTGCTACTGTTTGTGTGCAAAGGAACCAAAAACAACAACTTTATTTAACAATTTCTGTTCTTGTTGGTCTTTGCCGTGGTTTGATTAATAATGCGGTAGGATCTGTGTATGTGCATGCAAAATATATTTTATGGCAAACAAATAAATACATTTGGTAGAAAATTGGCATGCAGAATAGGTGCTAATAAACAGCCAATATGTTAAAAACAGGCTTGCTAATAAGTAACAATAGTTAATAGTTAGAATTGGTCCCAATACTAGTGTTACCATACATTTATGGACGGAATTTTCCTTAAATTCATTTAGGGGGTTTTTCTCTAGATGGATGGAATGTGTTTGAATTTTTTTCAAGGATTCTCAGCTGTCAGTTTGAAGCATTAATTTAGCTTTTCTCATGTGATTGGTTGATCTTTAATTCACATCAATCAGTCATAATCCAAAGGTTAGCTTTTAGACTGTAGATAAATAACACCATATAGGTCAATGTTAGAACTCTAGAAAAGTGGGAGAACAGACAGCAAAATTGCAACAAAAGGGGCTTTTTGTATGGCATCCAAAGCAACATGACCCTTTCAAGCACTCACAAAATGTATTATCACAATGCCACATATCACAAGGTGCCATGTAGATTGAAAGTGAATGTTCTTGTGTTTTTCACAAGTGCTTCCACCACCTCCTATGTCAGCAAGCTAAGAAAAAGTAGTGACAATTAATCTGTATGAGTGTTTAACTGTTTAAAATGTTTTCCTTGATCCTCCTCATACAAAAAAATCTTTTTTAACAGTAAGCCTAAAGAATCTCAGCAAACACATTTCATTATTCATGAGGCATATGATACAATTCTCTTCCTCTGACGCTTTGGCCATAAACCAACTGTGCTGACAAGATTATGTTTGTCTTGACGTGATCTTTGTGACGATTCTTCACTCTTAAAATCGTAACACAAAATCACCTTTGTTTCATGCGGCCGTGAAAACATTCCCTACTTTTTTCACAGAACGTATTGGAAAAAACATAAAAGTCACCTCTGTTTGTTTATGAATGCGGTACCGTCGGGTTTTGTGGTTTTAAATAATAGGATTGCAGGCTTATATTCAAGCTACTTGATAAATGGAGAAAGGAAATTCTTCAAAGGAAAAAAAAAGCTGTCAGTCTCACAGCACCTGGTTTAAAATAACTAATTTATTCAGTGAAAATATTCTGTTATTAATTCCTGTTTGTTACTTCTTTCTATTGTCTAGAGAGAGAATCCCACATCTGTGTGCTTTAGTTCATCAGCTACAAAAAGTCAAGAGCACTTTCTCTGAACTTCTGCTCATGTCGGATTTCAAAGTCGGCGGGATTATCTTTTTAATGCCACTTTTAGATGTTATTTTTTTGTACATTTCTAACTGAGCATATGCCACTACATCTTTCCCGCATTTGTCAGCCTGCACTGAATTAAAAAACTGAAACTGAATCTCAGGTAACACTTTACTCGAAGTCTGTTAATAGATCAAGTGTAGTATTTCAGTCCACATATTATATATTATTTATATAATATATATTACATAAAAGATACACTCATCTGAAGGATTATTAGGAACACCATACTAATACGGTGTTTGACCCGCTTTCGCCTTCAGAACTGCCTTAATTCTACGTGGCATTGGTTCAACAAGGTACTGAAAGCATTCTTTAGAAATCTTGGCCCATATTGATCGGATAGCATCTTGCAGTTGATGAAGATTTGTTGGATGCACATCCAGGGCACGAAGCTCCCGTTCCACCACATCCCAAAGATGCTCTATTGGGTTGAGATCTGGTGACTGTGGGGACCATTTGAGTATAGTGCACTCATTGTCATGTTCAAGAAACCAATTTGAAATGATTCGGGCTTTGTGACATGGTGCATTATCCTGCTGGAAGTAGCCATCAGAGGATAGGTACATGGTCAGAAACAATGCTCAGGTAGACTGTGGCAGTTAAACGATGCCCAAGTGGCGTTAAGTGGCCTAAAGTGTGCCAAGAAAACATCCCCCACACCATTACACCACCACCACCAGCCTGCATAGTGGTAACACAGCATGATGGATCCATGTTCTCATTCTGTTTACCCCAAATTCTGACTCTACCATTTGAACGTCTCAACAGAAATCGAGACTCATAAGACCAGGCAACATTTTTCCAGTCTTCAACTGTCCAATTTTGGTGAGCTTGTGCAAATTGTAGCCTCTTTTTCCTATTTGTAGTGGAGATTAGTACGCGGTGGGGTCTTCTGCTGTAGTAGCCCATCCGCCTCAAGGTCGTGCGTGTTGTGGCCACACAAATCCTTTGCTGTATACTTCGGTTGTAACGAGTGGTTATTTCAGTCAAAGTTGCTCTTCTATCAGCATGAATCAGTCAGCCCATTCTCCTCTGACCTCTAGCATCAACAAGGCATTTTGCCCACAGGACTGCCGCATACTGGAGGGTTTCCCTTTTCACACCATTCTTTGTAAACTCTAGAAATGGTTGCGCGTGAAAATCCCAGTAACTGAGCAGGTTGTGAAATACTCAGACCGGCCCGTCTGGCACCAACAACCGTGCCACACTCAAAATTGCTTAAATCACCTTTCTTTCCCATTCTGACATTAAGTTTGGAGTTCAGGAGATTGTCTTGACCAGGAACACACCCCTAAATGCATTGAAGCAACTGCCATGTGAATGGTTGATTAGATAATTGCATTAATTAGAAATTGAACAGGTGTTCCTAATAATCCTTAAGGTAAGTGTGTGTGTGTGTATATATA
>JAUMHG010000076.1:8406360-8424835 GCA_032359395.1 Enteromius anoplus
TATATATGTGTGTGTGTGTGTGTGTGTGTTTTATGTAATACATATAAAGTTTATTGCACATATAAAAATTTGTTTTAGAATATTGTATATTTTTATATGAAAAATATTCATATAATGTGCATTCCTAAAGACATCATTATATGATATAGTACATGTAATATCACACACACTGCCGATCAAGATTCATTATGTAGATTTGACTGTCATATCAAAACCAGTGGCCTGTTTGACTGGATTAAGCTTCCCATTGGCCTTACCTTGAAAATGACAAGGCTCACCATGCTTATCAGAATCGATGATGATCCTGACAGGACGGACTGACCTTCATCCAGAAATGATTAGTGCTTTCGCGAAAGGCACAAGGGAGCCATTACTGTCAGCCAGGCCATGATCTCGAATAATCTATTTGTTTTCATTTCAGCTTGTCAGCAGTTACTGAGATGGGCTCTGAAATGGCTTCAAACGTATAGCCGTATAACGTGATTTCAATGATATTTATCTCTTCGCTCATCTTTATGTCAAGATCTGAGTTGCAATGAAGCCCATCAAGGATTCATCTAAGCACATCCTGTTTCTTTTCTCCCCCATTTCAGCCAAGATTCGCGCATGTGCAGATGGAGGTGCCAATCATCTGTACCGGCTGACGGAGGGATGTCGCGAGAGGTGAGAACCCTATTTTGGCTCCCATCACCATTGACTCGGAGGGCAGAGATGGATCTGGAGATGTCAAGTTCTGGTGTCATTGCACATGTTCATTCTCAGAATGGCTGGACTTGCAGGAGGCCTCAGGAGTATCCCGCTTGCCAAAGTGCTTTCAGAGGACTTAACTCCTAATCCATCACCTTTTGTCAGTGCCTGACAGGCCAGATTCATCTCCAGGCCTCTAAATTGGGTACCTCTCCTCTCCAGAGCGGTTTACAATTGTTTTCTTTTGTTTGGGTGCTTTTTTGTTCCACAACCTAAAAATAACGCTGAGTCTCAGACTCTCCATACACCAAATCACAACTGAGCGATGGGACTTGAGACATACTGGTCCTTTTGTTTATTTAAAAATCAAAATGCTGTAATTATTTACTCACCCTCTTGGTATTCCGAATGTTGTTATTTAGGCACCTAAACATACTTGTAGTTGTTAAGTTGTGAAGTATAGCATATAGTTGTATCAAGATAGTGATGCTTTTAGTGCCTTTACATTTGGAAAGCGCATGAATTTTAAGACAATGTTTGTCTTTTTATTCCAGGTTTAATTCAACTTTAGCTCATTTGAGAGCATGTGGCATAATAATAAACAGTAGTAAATGTTACCAGTTTGGGGGATTTAAAAACACATATATGAGGCTCATCATTTTTGTTTTGGTTTCTTTGTAACCAAAGAGAACAATATTACAGGGGAAAAAAGCTTTAGTGTTTTTTTCCCCACGATAAAATCATGTAAATATGCATATAGTTTAATTATACTTTTGAAACGTTAAGTATCTTATAGTTTACCCCATTCACTTATATTTTAATTTCCCAAATGAAGTTTCTCTCATTATGTACTCACTAAACTGTAACAGCTTCTTTCTTTACTAGAACATAAGCAGCAAATATTTCGAAACATGTTGGTATCTGGCAGTTTTGTTACCAGCATTCTTTAATATATCTTGTTTTTTGGGTGAACTGTCTGTTTAATTAATTAACATTAGGAACTTTAAAACAAAAGCAAATGGTGCATTAATAATCTTCATAATTGCATCGGTTCGTAATAGTTCGCAAATATTTGTTTAAAAAAAAAAGTACTTTTATGGCAGCACATTGATTGTTAATGTCCTTTAATTACTGAAAACTGTTTAAATCTGAAATTAATAAGCATCATACTGTTGTTAAGAAGCTTGAGCCAGTAAAATAACATTTTATGGATTTAAATAGGATTGAAAACATAGCAAATGAGAAGATAAAATAGATATATAAGCCACATACAATAGACTGAGCTCCTGCTTCAAAACAGCTGGTTTATGGTGACGGCACGCATATTTAAGAGAGTGAGAATGTCTTCGTAGGGAGCTAATGATCCATTCAGCGCTCTGCCTGTAAAGTATGTTTCGACTGCCATCGTCAGAAGCTTGTTGTTTTGAGCTTATCAGCTTGCAGCAGCACTGCCAAAGACACCTCAAAGGATGTTCCAAAAAATAAACAATATCTTTTGAATGCACACATACAGCAGGCCCTGTTCCATGTCACATCCATCAATTATCTTGTACCTGTCATTGCATTGCTTTTGTTGTCATCTGTAGATTTTATTCAGAGCTGCCAGAAGAGAGTATGGAAGCCTTCTCCAGACAGTTAGCCATATGCGTTGTCATTAGGGAATATCTACTCGCTGGAAATTAATTGGGTCTGAGCAACAAGCAAAATATTCCATATTTGGAAATGAATATCATCAACAGATGGAGTGTTTTTTTTGATGAAATGGGGGGATTTATATTTTAAAGGAAATAAAGGGGATCATTCAGGCCAAAATACTGTAACATTGCTGTCATCTACTTACCCTCATGTTATTCCATCTAAATCATTCAGATTTTTTTAATGATTTGATTGATCAAATGTACAAAGTTTATCTGAATGACTGAAATCTTTTCAATGAATCAGTTGCTTCAGTTCGCGAAAGTGGTCTTAAATAATTTGATCGAGCTCTGGATGATATATATCTTGTTAATTAGTTGCTTTATTCAGTTCTCTAATGATTCAGATCCTTGAGTGAATTAGTAGATTGAGTTCATAACAGTGGTCTGCGTGAGTCAGATGTTTGTAGTGAATCAGTTGATCTCTCAAAGCCAACTAATTTGAACAGATTCTTTTTTTGATTCAATTCAAAAGAATTCTCTGAATGATTTGGATCTTTTGATTACTTGATTTGGCTTCACAAAACTGAGTTGATCCAGTCCATAAAAATGGTTTTAAATCTGTTGATTATGGTTCACAAAACATGGTCAGTGGTTTGTTCATTAATAGAACTGATTCAGTTGTCAGGTTTAACTCAAGACTCAGTGATGATTTGCTAACTCACTGCAAGAGAGGAATGTCAATGAACAACAACTTAATATGTGATCTGTTTCTCACACAAGAGATATCGGTAAAACTTAATAATAACTACACGCTATGAATCATTAGTTAAGCATTAGTAAATAGTCAGTTGATCCTTTATAAACCATTGTTCCAACATTAATAGTCATTAGTAAGCAGTTTATGAATACAGTTATAAATGCCTTGTTCTTGGTTTATAAGCATATCTAAATGTACAAAGGAGATTTAAAGGGTCTGTTATCTTCCTAACAGAAAAAAAAATTAAAAAAACAACACAGAGATGGATACAGAACTATTCATTTCAAGATGCAAAAAAAATTAAAACTGCACAACTGTACACTTTAATTTTTTTTTCTATGAAACTGAAGTTTTATTTTTCATTTTTCAAGTGTACAGTTGTTTTTACATCTTTTTTAAAATAATTTTTACAAATTATTTCTGTGTTTTGTATCCCTCTGTGTTGTGTTTGTTTAACTTTTCTGTTTAGAATATAAATGAGCCTTTACATCTGCTTTATAAATGCTTTACAAGCTATAAATAGTCCTCACTTTAGATGAGCTCACAAAAACAGACGTCTGGCAACTACTAAATGCTTTACAACTACCTGACTTAATCATGAATTACAGCAGAAACATGTTAATAAAGCATTTATTAATACACTGAACAACTATTATCATGCGTCTAAATAATACGATTTATTAATGTAAATTTAAATAATTTATTAATCATTTACTTTCTAACACATATTACTAACGCATAATAATGTTGGAACAATGGTTTATAAAGAATGAAATAAATGCTTACTAATGCTTAACTAATCATTCATATTGTGTAGTTATTATAAAGTGTTACCGAGATATCATATGACTTGAAATGTGGCATATACTGTAAGTCATTTGAAACACTAATGAGGTACTTTTAGGATTTTTCGGTGTCATTTTAAAACTTGATCTTTCCAGTCCTCGTTTGCTTTCATCATCTTGACATTAGCATGTGTAAATGATGACAGATTTTTAGTTTTTGTGTGAACTATCCCTTTAATTGAAAATTGTTGAGTTGACCAAAACCTACAATGTGTGTCTAATGATACTTGCAAATCAGGCCGCACATTGTAGCATCTTGTTATTGTTTTAGACTCATTTGCAAGCAAAAGCTGATTGGTTTAGACCAGCGACTGCACATTCCCAGAAGTCTTTTTGATGCAGGACCGGAACACATTTCATATGTCTGGCAGACCTCTGGCCTTGCCTAATTACATGCATCCACAGTGATTATTCATTTTTAATCTTCCTGTGCAAACAAGAGCTGACAGGGAGAGAAATCTTCAGAGAAGCTGGTGCCCAGATCTAGACATATCCTGTTATAATCTCACAGTGCCTTAAATGTAATTACCGCATTGACCTTTCCTAGCACTTTGATTAGTTTAGAAAGCTCAGCTTTATTTGAACTGAAGCAGTGAACACGCTATTGCTAGGAGCTCATGAAACATACTATGCTTTATTCTGCCATTTGCAGATGGTATCGACCATTATTATAGAACAGGTTTCTAGTCTCAGACTGTCTGGATTTATCAACACTGATTGCTCTCTGGGTAATCTTCCAATGTTCAGATTTTATTAACTGTTAGATTCTTTTTTTTTCTTTTTTTTTTTTTCTTAAAACTACTACTGTTAAAGTCAGTTACAGTTTCTTGCTCTGTCATTCATACTTTAATTATATTATAATATGTTATATTAAATTATATTACTGTTTAAAAGTTTGTGGTCAGTACAATTTTTTTTCTGAAATAAAATAATGCTTTTGAAAGAATGCATTAAATTGATCAATAGTGACAGTAAAGACAGTTACAAAGATTTTTACCATATATATATTTATATATATATATATATATGAATATTAATACATACAGCATTTTTAAAAAATATTTTTGTGTATTGTGACTAATCGTGATTACTCATTTGACAGCACTTATATATATATAGACAATTTTACAATGATTTCTAAAAGATTATGATGAATAAATACAGAAATATACTACATTTTAATATATTTGTTAAATAGAACATGCCCATTTTAAATTATCAAATTAATTTAAAACAAATAAATGCAGCCTTGGTGAGAATAAAAGACTTCTATATTAAAAAGACAACTAAATATTATTATATTGAAAGTGAATTAGCAGGTTTAGAATGAGGCAATTGCATCAAAAAATATACATTATACAATGAATGTTAAAGCTGTCAAATCTTTTCCGACAGTAATTATCATTTCACACCATATCTAAAAATTGCTCTGCACTTTTAAAACATTTCATTATTTTCGTATAGTTCACTTTCATTATTAGCAATTTAGTCTTTTTCCAGCTGTAATTTACCACTACAGAACTTTTTTACAGTTAAATATTTTTTTAGGACTGCTATGTGTTAATGTCTTGTAATGATTGGCTAGTCTATCCACATATAAAATGCTTTAAAAAAATTACATGTGCATTTGTTAACATTGCATAATCAGGGACTTGTGTCATCATTACCGCAACTATGCATGTAGCAGGAAAGTGAAGTATGCTTATTTGGACGCAGAGTATGTCATCTACGGTGGCACAGTAATGTACAGTACTCCAGCTCGGTACGTGTTGTGCGGGTTTAGTGATTCTGAAGTACTTGTGTGACCTTTGCTGATTATGAAGGAGTCAAAAATGAACTCTGAGGCATAATCAAAAGCTGATCGTCTGTTCAGATGATGCACTCAGGAGGGACGGCTTTATGATTTCACCAGACTGTCTGTAATGAAGCAACAGCTGAAGAGGTCTCTTGATATTCTGAGGGGTGTGTGAAACTGCCAAGCATAAAGCAGGCGATCTGTTATTTAAGTCCTGAGTGGGCTTATTGACGTAAAAAATAGGGCGAGATTTGTGCCGCGTGAAATTAAGCCAATATGAAGCTCCCCTGTTGATGAACAGTCCCATCGTTTATTAGCAAAGACAGGCTGCACCAAAATACAAGACGTTTAAGGATTTGCATGTAGTTTTGTTCTTGAATGTCACTTGGGAGCCCAGTTTTCACCTCCCCACATTCGCATTGATGTTATTTTAGTGTGTGTAACAAGGAAAAAACAAGAAAGCCGGAGCAATAACTGTGATCTCGTCTGTCTGTCTGTGACAAAATGAATGAAGCATCTGATGCGACAGGGTGTCTGGTCTCACGCTTTCCCATTGGCTTTGGTCTTGACCTTCTGGAATTACTTCAATTCTTAATTCTAATTTTCTCTGTGCGGGTCCAAATCGAGTTCTTTCTGACGACGTATAGTCCCTGCATTACGATTAACTTTAAGTGACACTTTAATTTGAATGTAAAAGAGGTGTATTTTGCCTCCAATTTGAGCTCTGCTGTGGGACGGAGCTGTTTTGCTGATAAAATGTCAAAAGGAAGGGTTTCATTTAGCTTCACCTTAATGTGGTCACAGAACTGTCACTGCTGAGGGTTATTTATGGGTTCCTGTTTAACTGGGAGTCTGTTGGAGAGGACACAACGGGAACTTTAAAACCGTTTGTCGCTTTGAATTGCTTTTCTCACACACACTGAACCCTGGATCAAAGTCAGAAGCTTTCTAGATGATCCACAGG
This sequence comes from Enteromius anoplus, assembly GCA_032359395.1. Taxonomy (NCBI): domain Eukaryota; kingdom Metazoa; phylum Chordata; class Actinopteri; order Cypriniformes; family Cyprinidae; genus Enteromius; species Enteromius anoplus. Next base: position 8,413,046 of record JAUMHG010000076.1, read on the forward strand.
GGCACAAATTACAGAACTATGTTTAATTTCACATTTCTATACATTTTTAGAATGTTTGTTTTTCCACAGAATATAGTACTAAAATAGTCTGGCAAAGTTCAATGAGCTTATTGGTTATCTCTATTTAGTGACAGCACAACATTTCTTTTTTTTAAATGGACCAATGTCAGATTAACAGTGGTCTGTGTTCTCTTGATTCCTGAACAAGTGAGTTCCCTTTCAGTTGGTCACTCCGAATCACGTTGGTGATCGACAAATAGGAATCTCGCTTCCAGATAACCAATCTACTCTGCGTGTGTGAAAACAATCCAAAATTAACATCCAGCTGCATCTGATCACAGTGCGAGTATAAATAGGCAGCGGATTAAGCACTCGTTAGCTTTTCGCTTCAGAGCCGAGCTTCTTATGAAGATCCTGTTCCTAAAACCTTTCTACTCGTGTGAAGGTGTTGGCGGGCTGGTGTTATGGCGTTTCAGCAGCGGTGGTTTTCAGTCGAGTGGTTTGCCTCTGCAGTATTGCACTACTTGCTTTTGTGTGCAAGCGGCCATCTCCCCTGTGCGCTTCAGCCTATCTAAAAGAGCAAAGCTAAAAGAGCAAGCTCATGGGTGGTTCGTCTTTTTAAAGACGCGTCCTTTTTAAGGATGTCATACCATTCGTGTGCACTTGGATGCGATCGTTACCTGGCACAGAGCGACGGTCATGAGCGCTGCCTTAGGTGTCTGGGCCTCGAACACGTGTTTGTGGACGTCATGTTCCTCCAGTGGGAAGATGACCGTTGTGGAGTTGCGGATCAGGCTCTGCTACCTGCAAAGGGGTGGGGTCCCAATCCCCGGGAGCGCCTCCTGTCACCGGCACATTACCGGTGGAGCTGCCATCTGTTCTTTCCGGACCATCAGAATTGCACCTTTAGCGCTCCCCCTGACTACCGGATGTCGATCTCTGCATTGAAAGGAGAGTCAAAGCAATACGTCCTCTGGGCGTACGACCTTGCTCGACATGATCCAGAGATGGTGGCTACGCTTGCCAAGGCCGCCAGGGGGGTCGGGATTGAGTGGAATCCTCCACCCCCTCTTGAACCCTCCAGGCTGGACGAGTAGTACCTGAGGGTGGCTCGTGCTGGTGCACAGGACCCCAATCCGGTGTCTTTCTCGTCCTCTTTCACCACCCTTGATGCTGGCGCAGCCAGGGGGTACTCGGGGGTCCCCCAGGTACGTACGGACAACACAGCGATCGTTGCGTACATCAACCATCAAGGTGGTCTACGCTCCCGTCGCATGTCGCAGCTCGCCCACCCCTTCCTCCTATGGAGTCATAAGAGGTCGCTTCACGCCATTCACATTCCGGGCGACTGCAACCGGGCAGCCGATGAGCTCTCTCGAGCTGCACTCTCCGTCAAATGGAGACTCCATCCCCAGCCATGACCTGGTCACCAGGTTCCTCAGGGGAGCCAGGAGGTTAAATCCCCCGCAGCCCCCCAGGGGTTACCCTCTTGTGCTATGAGCACCACAACAGGTCCCATTTGAGACTTTGCCAGCAGTAAAGCTGAAGTTTCTTTCAAAGAAAACCTTGCTCCTGCTGGCATTGGCCTCCATTAGCAGGGTAGGGGACCTGCAACTATTTTCGGTCGAAGATTCGTGCCTAGAGTTCGGGCCCGAGAATTCCCAGGTAACACTGAGGCTACGGCCCGGCTATGTGCCCCAGGTTCCGACGACTCCGTTCAGAGACCAAGTGGTGAATTTCAGAAAGGTCAGTCCTTTTAAAGTGAATCAAAGAATAGGATTCCATTTACGCTTTTCCAATTGTTTAGAAGTTTGTCTAATTTTATCATTTAGCAACAGAATTCCATTTCTATTTTTCAGAAGCAGTTGTTGCTTAAAAGTGCTAAAAACACAGTGAATATCAAAATGGAAATTCTACTAATATTGTTGATTGTCTTAGCATACTTAGTGTAAGTTTAGTGCCATTGAATTATTCCCCGCACTACCCGTTTATAACACAGCTATATTTGTTTTCCCCCTTATTGGGCCTCAGATTCAGCCGTGAGATGAAGATGAAGCGCTCCTGTAATCCGTATGCGGTGTTACTCTTAAACCAGCTCGGCGGCACATCTCTGCTCATTCAGTGGCTACATGCACCGCCCAGCAGAGCGTGAAATCATAACATCAAGTCTTTATGCTTTAATGCCTACCGATACCCACGCTGCCTTTCTGCTCTCAGGGAATAAAACGAAAGAAGTCGCGACATGATCTGCCTTTCTCAAAATGAATACTCTGCCCATCTAAGCAAAGAAAATCTTGTCATTGCCTCTATATATATCGTAAATCTATGTTGCAGAAGTTTGGTGTGAGGTATACGGCGACAGAGCAGCCTGCATCAATTCTCTCAACCCCTCACTGTGTCAAGAGGCTGTCTGTGTCGCTTTTGTCATGACTGGGGACAGATAGTGCTGTGACTGGCAGGCGTTGAATGGCTCTGGTGGGGTCCTGTCACTGAAGCTTTCCATGGCCCGTGTCAGAGACGCACCTTCATTTCACATGAATAAAGGATCTGATGGCTTTACAAATTGTTCTCTTTTTACCCATCACCCTCTCCTCCCGCTCTCTCTCTCTCTCTCTCTCTCATCGGTTTCTCTCTCTCTTCCCATGAAGTTTTCTCCCAGACTACATAAATGGAGACTTTGATTCAATCCTGCCAGAGGTCAAGGCATTTTACACACAAAAGGTAAGCTTACTCTCTCTGGGACTCTCTTGTGATGTCTCTTTTACTTTCTTTTATGTCCATATGTTTGCACATTCTTCAATTGTCCCTCATTTTAAAAAGCATATCTTTATTGCTAGAGTATTGAATTGTTTTTGAAAGGTTTATGCTTCTGCCAAAAATATTATATAGTTAAAGGTCATGGGACAATCCAAAAATTATTTGCTGGTATATCCAAATAGATTGTGTTTGCTGAAATTCAATAATAATAATATTGTTTTTTAAATCCATAAAATATTTCATATTTATACTTTGGGCATTAAAGGTTGTTCCAGGGAAGTATTTTGGGGACATGTAAAATGCAAATAGTTGTGCTGGTTAATATTTTTTGCAACCTGTGATTGAATTTTCCAGGATTTTTTTATGAATAAAAAGCAAAAAAATTTATAGAATAATAAAAGTAATAATAATAATGAATGATTTTTTAATCATAGAAATCATGATCACTTTTGGTCAGTATTTTTTTTTTTGTTTGTTTTTTTTTTTTTTTTGGAAAATATTTTTTCTTTTTACATTGATTCTAAAAATAACAGTAAAGACTTTTATTATAAACAAATCCTGTTTCTTTTTATTCGTTAAATAATCCTAAAAAAGTATCACAGTCTCAAAAAAAATATTAAGCAACACAACTGTTTCCAAAATTAATAACAATTGAGCATGTTAAAATGATTTCTGAATTATTATGTGAAACTGAAGATACAAAAATAGACTGTTATTTAAAAAAAAATCACATAATTTACAACATTATTGTTTTTTTAAGTAAATGCAGCCTTAATGAGCAGAAAAGACTTCTTTAAAAAAAAACATTTAAAAATGTTGTTGCTAATGTGATACATTAATATATTCAATAAAAATATTATCTGCTTTGTAATTTAGGATTTTACCCTCATATTTAGGGGTTATATGTTTAAGCTTCACGTTTTGTTTTTTTCAGGTCCTTGACATTGAAAAGCTTGAAAACCCTTGTCCTACAGCATAAAACAAAATAAATCAGAATCAAAATAATCAAAATTAAATAGACATTTAGAAACCATCCTTGTCTGTGTTCATATTTAGCCTATTTTATGTTTATATCTTGGCATAATATTTAGCCTGTGAAGTTCAATGTAATATTAATGAGTCTCGATGTTTGATTTTTAGCACTTTTTGGACATTGGTACTACAAACAATTTTGTTCTTGGGTCCAGATGTAAATAAAAGTAAAATATTAATGCAAGTTCTTTTCAAACAAACTTACTGATTGAGATTCACATTTTGTCCTTCCCAGCCATACCACCCCCCAGCCACTCACTTCCTCAAGTCCTGTAGATTTCACAGATTCACACCACTGGCTTCCTGTCATTCTGGAAAGGTGCAGTGTGGTGTGCGATCAGTCTAGTGGCTAAAGCTCTTAACAAAGCTGGTGAACCTGTGAAGTGTTACAGAGAGGCCTCCACTGTGCCCTTGAGCAAAGCACTTAGTCGCACTCTTCTCCTGCGGGACATTCTAGGAAATTAGTGTACTGTACGTCAGTTTGAATGAAAACCATCTGCTAAGTAATGAGGACCAGAGGTTATTTGCATTGTTATAATCCTGCATACATGCATTTTTATGTCATTCCTAAGCCGGTGCATGCGGCTTTTGGGGGAAGCAAAGTTTGACAGAGCATAACGCCTGAATTTAAATGGGTTTGAAAAGGAATAAAACCAGAGTGATGCTCTGTGGAGGATAAAGGAAAGATCAAGCCGCAGCAGAAACAAGCTTCTCGACTGACGTGTGGGTGCAGGATTTTTGTGATACCTGCTGCGATTGAGAAGTCACCTGCAACGGTCATGTATATGCAGCCGATGGAGCCGATGCAGCTGAGACTGGAACCGAGCGACATTCACCTCTGTCCTTCTTGACATCAAATAAGAGATCCCATTTACAAAACTCAGAGCGCGATCAGACAAAAGTTTTAAAAAAAGATCTTTGGAGAAGGCAGTTTCTACTAGCACATAAAGTTTCTAAACTTTTTTTGTTGTTGTTGTTAAAAAAGCCATTATTTTCCACTTTAATACTTGATCTGATTTTGTTCCAACTCCGAAATATTAATATATATTTTTTTGTGGTTTAATTAAAAAAAAAAATAAAATACAAACATATCAATAAAACTTACATTTCAACAAATAAACAAAATGAAAAACACACCCAAAACCTGACCCATAAGTGCCCAATTTTTTTTTAAAATAGACAAAATCTTGTTTATGAGGGTATATCAGATTTCTCTTCAGGTGTAGTGTACTTTTGTGTACATTTTTTTCAACCCGTATGAAACAAACTAGATACTTTGTCGTGATCATCAACAAAAAAGATTTAATTGGAGCTTTTTTGCTAAACAGTTGTGGCACTTTCAGCCAAAAGAAAAAGTAAATCTATACTCAAACATCCTGCTATAAACTTAATGACCCATTAAAGCTCTTATATTCATAACTTTCTTTCTAATGGTTAGAGGGCAATTTAGTTTCTTTTTTAATGCTTAATGCTCATCAATCTGCTTAAAAATACAGTTAAACATGAATATTCTGAAATACTACTGAATTTTAAAAAAACTAAAATTTATGTTCATATTTGTAATTTATTCCTGTAATAGCAAAGCTTTTGTTTCTTGTTATTATCAATGATAAACAGCTCTTAATGTTCATGCAATAATAAGAGTCAGTTCAAGAGCTCTTGCCATTGAAACAATTCTAAATATTTTTTTAATATTGTGGAAGCCAGGGTTCTTTGATGAATGGAAAGGGAATATCTTTTCTGTCACATTTGATCCATTTCATTGGTCCTTGCTGACTAAAAGTATTTTTTGCTGAAAGAAACTGACCCCAAACTTTTGAATGTTAGTGTACATCCATAAAAACTTGAACCCTTTTACTTTTTTTGCTCCAGAACTGCAAGCTAATGGAAACGCCAGACCAGGATCTGACAGACTTCACCAAGTGCTTGGCCATTATGGTGGAGCAGATCAAAGCACAAAAATTGCAGGTTGGACTCCATCTCTCTCCAGATGCATCCCTATAAATCGGTCTGTCTGTATGTTCTCTCTTACACTTCAGAACCGTTCACTAACTTGTGACCTCATTTGCACCTGGTATTAATATCCATGTCAGGTGATCAGACTACAGGTGGTCAGTGTTTTGTGACTAGATTATCAAAACCATATTCGGTGGCAGCCAGGAACATACGTAACCATTCAGCATTAGTAGCCTAAAAGTCCTGAAAATCGTGACAAATTTAATAAATTATAATTTAAACAAATATTGTTACGTTTGATGTCAGTTTTGTTTTTGTTTTGTGTCTTCCTTGTTGTCCTTATTTGGTAGTCCCTGTGCTTTAAGTGATTATTAGTTAATTAGTTTCCCTCATTGTTCCCCAGCTGTCTAATCTCCAAGTGTTTCAGAAAACATGCTTGCATGTTACTAGGAGTTTTAAACAGGTCCTTCATGACTCCAAATCAAAGCGTGGTTCCCTGTCACCCTAGAATGCAGAAATATGTGTACTAAAACACAAAATCGAAGTATTGAAATGAGTCCATTACAATAGTAAAACAAGTAGAACTCAAGTTCATTGTGAAAACTGAGCCAGAAGGATAGCGGTTTCATTCTCACTCGCATTTTTATACCTGTCAAACATAAAAGGTGAGCTCACACCTCAGCTTCAGTGTGAATTCACTTCCTCCAGGAGCTGTCAGAGAGGTTTTGTATGGATATTGTGTGTGTGTGTGTGTGTGTGTGTGTGTCTGTCTGCTCCTCCTCTAAACCCCAGCCTGAGCTCCAAACTTGTCAGACTGTCTGTTGGTCCTCACAGAGATGCCCATCACCGTCACAGACACTCCAGAGTTTTACCAATATACTGGCCTCAAGCTCAATCTATATGCATACTATGGCCTTCTTGCTTCTTCCTATTGCGTTTATATTCACCTCTGCGTCTCAGTGCTATCTTTCGTGTCTTCAGGCACTTACAAAAGACAAGTAACACTCTTAAAAGCGAAAAAGCTTTGTGCTGAAGGTCAGTGAGGTAACGAGTGAGGTAATTTAACTCTCCGTCACTCTTTGGATGTCTAAAACACAAATACAACTAGTAAAATATTTATCTATCTGTTTGTTTTAAAACGTTTATTGGTTTTACCCTGAGAAGGCAGACCCAACAGAATGCCAGTCATAATTTATGGACTGTTTGATGCATATTGCAAACCAAAAGTAGTACGTTTTTTAATTTGTAATTGAGCAGTTATTGGACAGAAATTTCTAAGTTGACCAGACGTTATGCCGGTAATTGCAATAATGGCTTTGCGAGATGGTGGTGTTTCCGAGCTGCATGAAAAAGTTTAAACTGCGTGGCGTATTAGTCTCTGCAGGTAATGCGAAGACATGCTTTGACCCTCAGACTTCAAGTACAAGTTGCGAACAAACCATCATTTCTGCTTCGCTTTTTTAAAAAGTTTTGCAATCAGTCCACATAATTACAGAGGCACTGTAACATGAACAATTTATGTGTCAGATGTCTCATAAGTCCAGATATTTAAATGAGCCGGTGGGGGCTGGCAGTGAAGTGTTGATCACCCTCTGTGCATTTTAAAGAGCTTTTTGTCTCGGAGAGTTGTTGGATCTCACAGGGTGATGGGTACATTGCAGTATTCAGACAAATGGTCCCGGGAGCAAATATCAAAGACATTCTGCCAAGTCAACGTTTTCCGGTCCGCACTGTTCCCTCGGAATACTTTTCATAATGAATGACTCTGTTGTTTAGTGAAGGAGGACATAATTTTTGGCTGCAGTGGAAAGGAAAAAGCTACGGTGCAACTTTGCAAAAGCACTTTAAGGACATTTATCATCAACTTGCAGAATCTACGCTCATTTGTTTGTCCGTTCGTTCAGCCATTTATTTCTATATTTGTGTATTCGTTTGTTGAAGCAACAGCACTTTTAAAATATTTATCCTAGTGTTGCATAAATAAACTTCATCTGCTACTTTGCAACACAACTCACAATCTCTCATTCATTCTGGGGTTATTTTATATATTGGTTTACTCATCTACCATTTATTTATTAATTCATACATTTTCTTTCAGATAGACACCATTGTAACACTGGGTGGTCTTGGAGGTCGCTTTGATCAGATCATGGCCACGGTGGAGACCTTGTTTTATAGCCAGAAGATGACCGACCTCCCTGTGGTGGTTATACAAGATCATTCTCTGGCTTTTCTCCTCCAAGAGGTAAACACTTCTCTCCCTCTCATTAGCATGTACTAATCAGTGTTTGCACTTGTGTGCTTTTGACATCCTGATTGCGCCACTTAATGATCAATGGTGATATTAAGCAATTAACAACAGCAGAGAGACTTTACTGCCTCTGTTTCCTGTTTGTGCACTTTTGAAAGGTCCTGATCCAAAAAATGCTAAATGCATTGTCAACATTTTCATTTTTAATGGTTGAAGCATAAGCATTTTTAACACTACTAAAGCAATTAGTGGCATGTGAGAGATGCGTGTGTATATTTTATGATGCTGATGAGAACAGACCAGGTCATATTTGCACAAAATTACTATATAGTACATGAAAAGCCTTTGTTTTGAATTTTGCAGACATGTATATAAAATAGTAAGCCATTGTAATTTGGGCCAGCTAATAAGAAGCCTTACAGAATTGCTCTGGCTGCATTACTTTGCATTCTGCATGAGAATATTTAATAAACCGCTGAGGCTCATAGAATATAGGACATTGAGATGATTGTGAAAATCGTAATTTATCGGCTCTTGTAATGGGCCAGAAATTTAAATGAATGCATCTCTGTCTATATAAAGATGTCCTTGACTGCTTCAGTCCCTCATAAAGCAGACTTATAAAACATGAATTCAGTTCTCTGTCTGTGCAGCACTCTTTTACTGCTATTCCTGGCTTTTTTAAAAATGCTTCGCATCAGAATAAGTTTTTAAAAAAAGCAAAATTTGAAATTTGCATGATTAAAATTAAACATTTATAAATAGCATCGAACTTGCCAAATGTAATAGGTGGTAATTATTACTTTAACAATGGTTCTTGGAACATTCAGCCAATTTGCAAGAATGTCTGTATCTTTGGAAGCTTTGTCGTTCTTTTTTTAAGTGTTCTTTTTAAGTAAATGCGTTGACAACAGTGCACCTTTATAAAGGTGATAATTGAAATGATCACAATATTGAACTAGACTGTTGTCTGTGATGAAAACGGCATTACAAATATTGGGTTGTCAGTGCCTCTGCGGGTGAGAAAGTTTTTAAATTTAGCTTTTCTGACAATTCTGGCAATGATTTCTCCAGTCCTCAAGACCTGCGGTAGAGAAGTGTATACATGAATGTAGAGTCTGCCTAGCCATGTTTATCAAAAAATATTACATGAATATTGCATTTATAAACAGTTTCTAAAATAGGTTGAATTTCCTATGCTGGCGAAGGAAGTACAGCCTCTGCTGGGCCTTTTTTACAATGGAGTCTATGTGAGTGTCCCACTTCAGGTCCTGGGAGACGATGGTCCCCAGGAACCTGAATGACTCCACTGCTGACACAGTGCTGTCCATGATGGTAATTGAGGGGGTTTCCTCCTGAAGATCATTTCCACCATTTTGGGCATGTTGAGCTCCAGGTTGTTGAGACTGCACCAGATAGCCAGATCTTTAGCCTCCTGTTTGTAAGCGGAGTGTAGTATCAGTTTGGAGTCACACCGTCTGGGCCTGGTGCCTTTCTTTTTTTATGAATCGACCATATATGAAACTGGATATGTGTGATGCTATCATTCAAAAGCAATATTGTTTTGAAGTCATAACATGATATTCTTCAAATAATTGTGCGGTACGTATTTTCTCATTATGCTGTGTGACATCAGTGCTTCAACCGTAGTTTTATAAAGCTTTGAAAATACTTTTTGTGTTCAAAGAACATTGACCTTATTCTGCTCTTTTGCTCACACCAACAGGGCAGACAGCACCGTCTGAATGTGAACACTGGCTTGGAAGGGAAATGGTGTAGTCTGGTTCCTGTGGGCAGCCCTTGTCTAACCACCACTTCTGGGCTTAAATGGAACTTGGGTAAGTCGCGCCTGAAGGCCACAGGTCTGTCCACCCACTCAAACACCAAACACACACTCACACGGACATCCCAGAGGACCGTCTCCCTGTCCGCACCATCCTCTGTGCTCTATTTACATGGCCTGTCCTAGATAGGAGACATTCATTACCCCTGACAGCTCAAATCTCCAGCAAACTCCCACTGATGTTACAGTTGATGTAGTTTGTCAGGCCTAGATTTAGAAAGGGCTCACATTTACATCATTGGGTTTTAGCTTCTCAATAGCATTTATTTTTTGAAATTTTCATTTTGTTTCATAAAATAAAAAAAAGCTATTTCCTCTAGGATTGGCCCATTGAGAGGAAGGCTCTCAGATTAAACAAAAGCAAAGAAACTGTTTGGAGGACATTGGTTGTGTACTGTGTACCAGATACACTGCACTGTGCAATCCATCTTGACTTCAACGCTAGACAGTTTTTGCCTCTTTTTTTTAAATAATATAAAGCAACATGGAGGATTGTTACTCTTCTCTGATATTAAATGTGAAGCTTGTAATTGCTGCATGACCAAGATCACCAAAATCTTCCATTGTTCAGACAAACAAATGGTTTGGAAGCTACACACTTCACCTTTTCTTTGAAACTGAATCAAACTTTGGTCATCTAAAAGCTTGTCGTTAGTGGTTATGAAGGGTTGTAGCTCTGAGTGGGTGAAAGTGGGCCGCCTCCTACGTGCATTAAATGTTAAAGGTGTGCCAAACGTCTGCTCTAACTGAAGACATTAGAAGGAATAGTAATGTAGACCAACTGTTTGCCTTTGATCTGCTAATGTGAGCTGTCAACGTGAATAATCTCCAGCAAGTTTTCTGCGGAGGCCGGGGCTCGTCATGAAAAAGAAAGCGCCCCTCCTCCTTTTAAATTCTACAGAGGGCACAGGGTGTGTAGTTGCGGTGGGACTGAAGTGACAGGTACATGACTGAAAAGTTAAGCTTTATTGTGTCAGCGGCCTGCAGTTTTTTAAAAAAGGAGGATATTCTGCCTGATTGTTATGGCTCTGGACTGTGCCCTTTGACCTTGACTTTAAAACAAACACTTTAATAAGCTCAGTGATGTAGGGTTTTTGAAGAAGTTGACATACCTCAAATGTGAACTGTAGCTGGTCTGTAGAAATCCTTGGTCTGTAAGGTAAGTTTAGAGTCAGAATGTTTTTGTGTGATGAAACCAAAATGAAAAATGTCTATATGGGCCATTCTTGGTATCCAGTAACATTTTAGCTTTGAAAAAAAAAATGTATGTATGTTCTTAGCATTCTACCAAAATAGTGACATGCATAAATATATGGAACACATACTGGCCAAGCTTGGTATTCTGTTAGAATTTCCACCCTATTAGTTTGACATTCCACGTTGTATAAAAACCTAACAGGGTGGAATCTAGTCTCGCGTAGTCAGACCTTCAGACTGACGGCTGAAGGTCTCGACTTCATAGCAGCTTACTTTGGCAAGGCCCGCCCATAATGCCGTTTGACTGACATGTCAAACAACCAATCACAGTTTGTTTTGTTCAGCGTCACGTTTCGGGGTGTGGAAATGTCCCCACAACAACAGAACGGCGTTCAACAAGTCAGTCAGCATAGAAATCCCGATGAGACTCTTGCGGTAAACATCTGTTTAAGCATATCTCTCCATGTTTTTAACACCCACGAGCAATTCTGGAGAACCTAACACAATAATGAATCGGCCAGCTGCGATGTCAGTGTCTGTTGTATCATGTTTCCCCGCAAACGCGGATGATATCCCCTTCTGAGTTAAGGAACTTCACTTGATCTTCCATAATAGATAGGAGGGGACACGCAACTAGTAAAATTGGATCACATACTTTTGAGAATCCTACGTTTAACTGATCTTAATAAATGCTTATTGTCACTCATATAAACAAGACAGGGTTTTTTTCCGCAATTACATGTCTGCGCTTTGT
>JAUMHG010000076.1:8426478-8439722 GCA_032359395.1 Enteromius anoplus
TTCCAGAAAAGTGTACCGTATGCATCAGACGTTCAGCCAACGCTCCGTGGGCGTGACGTCTGAGGCTGAGACTAGGGGGAATCTAAAATATGGAAGATTTTGAGCTAAATTAGCCGTAGTTTTTTCAGTAATCAACATTTAGCTCTCTAACCTTCTATAGATGAACATAATGTAGGTTTTTTTTGATCGAAACATTTTCCTTAATTTAGCCTAACAGGGTGGAACTTTAAGAGTGGGACAAGCAGGAGAACATTTCAAAAACTTTAAAAAAAGGTAGGAGTGAGAGGTGATACCTCCATTTGTACAGTTAAATTCCAGCGGGGAAAAAAATAGAGAGGGAGAAGGATTGAGAAGGATTCCATGGAATTTTAGTCTATATTGGAAGGCGAGGAAGTACATCCTAACAGGGTGGACAATGAGTTTAGGGACACGGCTAATGAAGAATATTGTACAAGAATAATATATTTTCACATAATTTATGTGTATGAGTAGATGAAGTTTAGTCTTGTCCATAGCATAATTTAAATTATTTTGAGGTTATTATAATTTCATGGTTTATATTTTATAGTGGAAGTTGATTACTTTGCACTGAGGACATGATAAAATTGAACACATCTATCAATTAAAAGGTTTGTAAAGAAAAACCTTAATAATATTTTTAATGTCTATTATCTCTGTTTAAAGGCACAATATGTAGGTTTTCACCACTAGAGGTCACATTTTCAAAACTATAATGGAGGTGAATGTCAATGACGCAATGACAGAGCATTGGGAGATGTTGCTTTCACAAATCCTTTTCATTGGTGAGAACTCATTTATATATGTTTAACCACCTGTACATGACTTAGGACTGGGCGATATACAGTATATCGAACGATACATTATGCGCATCTTGTTAGTAAATCCGTTTTTTTGATTAGCGGTAAATCTCCATCAGCTGTTTTCAAATGGAGCGCTAGTTAAAGCACAGAGCTGTAGATCACTGACAAGCTCCGCCAATGAATCACCTGCGAAAATGAACGCGTAGCTTGTCAGTGATCTACGGCTCTGTGCGCTCCATTTGAAAACAGCTGATAAATAACTATAACTTCCGCATTTGTCCATTTGTGTTGCCGTAGTATTCATGGGCGGAAACCGAGGATAACGTGGATATTGCGTCATTGATAGGTGAAAATGAACAGGGATTGGGTTCTTATTTGTTATAAATCTGGCATTTCTTTGATTCCACAAATTCTACAGAACTTTTGAGAGAAAGTAAGCACACAACTGCATGAAATATATAACACTGTGCAAGTGGTTTTGGATTATTTTATTATAAAAATCTTGCATATTTAAGTGATAAATTAGACCTACTAAATATAATTTCAGCAATTCCTCATAAATATGTAACTTTTTTTTTAGAGAAAATATGAGTACATAAATCATAGAGACAGGAAATTACTCATATATGACATTTTTGAAAACTCTGGAAATATACCTATCCAGTTCACTGCAGTTGCACTTTGTTTTCTTCACGTTTCATTGCATAATATTTTTAACCCTAAAAACACTTTTACTGCAGTACATGATTTGTAAACCAGTACATTTTAACATTTGCATCAAATAACCAGCTCCATATATATGGTTTTCTGACATAGTGAATCAAAATGTTGTTAATTTTTTATTATTAAAAGAAGTCAAAAATAAAAATTCAGACCATTCTACAAATAGGTGACATTTTCTAAGTGAAATTTCTAGAAGCTGCATGACAGCCCCATATGCACTATGAAAAAGAGCAAGTTATGAAGGCACAAATTATATAACATGCATATTTGTCGCATCTCTTGGTGCTGTGTTTATTAGTCTCGTTTTGTCTCATTACACTCAGCTTTGCCCAGACTCCCTTGAGTTTTGAGTGTAATAACAAGAGAAGCATTTTCTGAGAGATAAACTACCAGTAATCACTTTTTGTAATTTCCTGTACGAGTTTGAATAATGCTGCCTTTGGGGTTTTAGAAATATCTAGTGCAATGGAAACCAGTTTCTGGGTAGGTCCTATTTTATGATTTGTAATAGTAAATGTAATAGAAATGTATCAAAGCAGACTGTTTCTTTTCATTTCAGCTGATTATTAGTTTTTGAAAATCCCGTCTTAGTTGCTCACTCTGGATAATGCATGTATAAACTACAGGAATGACCTTTATTCAACAGCTTCATCAAACATTTCACTCTTTCTAAGAAGTTTTTCTACATAAATAAAAAAGTATTAATTTAATTCAAAATAAATTATTTTCAAAAGATGTATTTCCTATTTTGTAAAAACTTAAAACATCTCTCGCCCTTCTTCTCTCAGTCAGCCTTCTCAATATTCTCAATATTTCATGGATTATTCATAACCACAGAAGTATTTGCTTACACATTAGTGAATGTTTCCAGATAATAAGTGCAGAAGTGTGAGTTTATCTTCTCAAAATAGCCTGAGGCTGATGTACAGTCAAGTTCAGCGTAAGAAAATTCTGCATGTTTAGAGTGGAGTTACTCCATCCAGTGCGTCCTCTTGGGAAAAAGACCTGCCAAGACACTTAACCTTAAGCAACTTACCACCAACAGCTAGTTGACACTTATAACCCTCATAAACAGCACTCACACACAAACACACAAGGCATGGCAGATGTGTGTACATCCAGAAGAGTTCCAGGGTATGTGTTTAGAGATCCTTTGGGAATATATTAATGAATGCATAACAGCAAAAAAATGCCTGGGTGAGGTAATCATGATGGGCCGCCAAGGAAAGCACCACAACTCTTGGCTTGTGTTCATGTATTACAGTTATTTGAGATAACAAGCCATAAAATGTTCAGCGACACTAAGGGCATGACTGCTGTTTTTTCTGAAAGTGTTGACCTGCTCCTACTCATACAGAAAAAAGTGAGAGCTCCCAGTGTTGAAACTGAGAACTATACAATGTAGAATTAAAAGGCTGTTGACCTATATGCTTAGTCTATGAGAAAGGCCATTTAATTTGATTTAAAATTTAAATCAAAATTAATTTAGCCTTTAGCCATATTATCTTCTTCAATAGTGAATGCGTTCATGTGTAAACATTAAATAGTAATATATTTTTAATTGTGTTTACTTGTGGATAAAGACTTTTTGGTTTTTGGTTTAAAAGTTTGCTGTCTATTAATTCTAAGTACTATGAATATGCATCGTTTATATGAATATTTTGGTATCTTATGTAAGCTTTGTGGCTAAGGAAATACAAAAGCCCTTGCGATTTAAATAATCTAATTTGTGTTTTAGCTCAAAGTGTGGTGAGTTATGCGAACGTGTAAATAATTTCTAATTAGATTTGATAACGTCTTTAGTTCTATTTAGTGCTTTTAATCAAGTCTCTTGTTGTGTTTAGTGATTAACATACAGTTGTAGTGTTTTAACGTAGCTTTTGGTCTCTATACTGCTACTTGATGAAAACTTGTGAGTGTACTGAGAGTGTACTGAAAACATGAAATCAATTTTTTTGCATTACTAGTTTTAATCAGACCCCAACACCGCACAGCGACTGTATACAAATGTTATTATTTGCTGTTACTTCTTTCTTTTTCGTTGACATTGCTTGTTTGCACTTGAATTTCATATGATTTGTTGAATTTGAGCAATTTTGGGGAGAAAAACATCAACACCCTAAACATAAAATTATTTTGGAGTTATAATTTGGGTGTTGGGGGTAATCAGATTCCTTTTTCAAGCAAATAGTAAAGCAACACATTCATTTTAAATGAACAAGAACATATCTTAGTTACTCAAGTTACTTTGTTTTCCCATTCATTCGTTCACAGTTCGTCTGCCCCCATGCTGAGAGGAACCCATGTTGTACTTCTTTAAGACTGAGGCTTATTAATTTCACTTTTGGTGTGAAAAGGTGTGTGGCTTTCACACAATGAAATCGCCACAACACAATGCATAAGGACTAATTTCTTTGTTGCTCTAATTTTGTGGCTTGTTGTTAACATTGTGTTTCAGCTCCATTGTATTGTGCTAATTTCATTGTGTTGTGGCTATTTTTCGTTTTTTAAACTAAGAAATTCATACAGAATTAGAAATACTTGAGGGTGAGTAAATGATGACAGCATTTTCATTTTTGGGTGAACTTTTCGTTGAATTAATTTAAAAAGGCTGTTGAACTAGTTACTAAAAACTGATCATGTTAATGCAATCCTTAAATATTCACAAGATGTACAAATAAACAATTGTTTTGAAAGCACAATTTGAAAAGAAAACATTCATTTGACAAGAAAATGTTACTGAGGAGAACAGAAGCGCTACTTGCACAACGGGGGTGTTTCTGCCGTGGCTGTGTGATTCATTCTGAGCTTTTAGCTCTAATGTTGTTCTCTAGTGGACTTTGAGGTTAGAACCTCATAGCGGTGCTCATTCAAACTTTTCGATTCAGCTTTTGTAGCACAAGCCGAGATATTGCTTCCTTCCTCTTCAGAAGCACCTCTGCAGATGATGGCACTTGCAACAGAAGCCCTGCTAACCTCAGATTACCTCACTTCGAGCACAGAGTGATGCTGCAGAGACCCTTCAGCTCAGATGGTCAAGGCTCCTGCTGCTTTGCTGGATACAATTTTTGTGTCTGTTTAAAAGCACGCTTTGTGTGAAAGAAGTCATTGAAGGCAGTGTCTTCCCAGAGGTTATGGGTAATTCATTAAAGGCTGTTTAATGGACGCCCGCTGTGGCCCTGAGTGATTTAGGACCTCAGACTCTCATTCTTGGTAATAGCAGCAGAATGGGATGACTTTACGGCCCATTACTATTCTGCTCCCTTGATATTGCTGTAGGGGTAGATATCAAGGCCAAATATTAAAGTTAGTCATCAGGCCAGGGAAGGAGCCGCTTTTTGAGAGGGTAATCACGACAGCGTTTTGATTTTTGACAAGAGCTTTGTAGAGCACTTAAAGGGAGTCTCGCTAGCACCTGAAGAGACCTAAAAAAATGTATACAGCTCAGTCATGTAATGCTGCACATACCGTTCAAATTCACTTTGAAGAGTCTTTGAAAACAGCTGACGCTGGTGCACCTCCAGATCATTACAATTAAGTGACTGCATTTCGCATTTATAAAGTCCCATGGCAGATAATGAGTTTGCTTGACATTTTGTCACTGTTCTGCTTTTTAACTGCTCGTCATACTAAAAAAGACATTTTTGAAGCTAGCTTTCTGCGGTATGCAAAATAAAGTAACAACAGCAACTCATTTCAAATCTAAAAGCTGTTTTAATATACTAATTAAATATACTTATTATATATACTAAGGCTGTCATTCTATTCAAATTTTTAATCCAGTTCATTACATGATGTTTGATTAGAAATTAGAAAAGTATCAAATAGATATTACAAAAACTAGCTTTAGAAATACATTTTGCAGTATTTATATCATACAACAGTCTAATATACACTGTTTCATCGGGGCACACACACTGTGTTTGTTTATCAGTCTGGTTGATATCGCCAGCTTTAAATGCAGCTAATGATGAGTAATGAAGTTGGACTGTCAGGTTATTGTGCTGTGGGATGTGTTTCCCATATATTTATTAATTTGTGACAACCAGCTACAATATCAAAACTGACCGATTTTCCAAAAGGCTTCATTGAATAAACATGAGCATGTAATGCACGTTTAAAAAGCAAACCGAGGCGTGGGTGTTTTTATATCACTGTATTTCTGAAGGAAGACTGTCTTTAGAAAATGCCGTTTTCATTTTATCTTGCATGTAAGGCAGCATTTGTAAGCTCAGAGCTGCTTTCTCTACAGCTGTTATGGGAAACCTCTATTTCTTGCACTTAAAGCACCTCCTGCTGACAGAGAATGAATTCGCATTTTTATCCAAAAAATAATCTACTGTAAAAAGACTTAACTGTTGTTTTTAATTCTATTGGGATGTCTACCGGAAGTTACAACACAGTCTCTCAACCAATTCTTACATATTCGTACGAGGTGCCAAATTTGTGCCAATTCGTACTAATTCGTACGACATCACTCGTGATCTTACCACACTATTTCATCTCTGTGTCGAATTTTAACTTGTGTATAGTTTGGCAAATTAATATAGAATAATGACTCATAAGACATTTACTGCCACCTACTGGTAGGTTTACATTCTTATTTTGCATATCATTCCATAAAAAAATGTATAGTTAACCAAAAGATGCTTCACGTTTAGTGATTCCTTTTCTCCTCATCATGCGTTTAAAAAGAATGTAAGGGATAGAGGTTAGTAAATGATGATAGAATTTTTTTGTCTTAGGTTAAAACTATACTTTTTTGCAAAAAAAGAAACTAAAACTGCCAGTAGTTGGTGTTAAATGTCTCACGAGTAAGTAATTGAGTCTTTCATTCATTCAGTTTGCTCAAACTGCTGATTCATTCAGAAATTAAGTAAATGACTCTCTTTATGGATGAGCCATTGAACCATTGATACACTTGTTTTGTTCAAAACAGGGATTCATTCGAACATGAATCAGAAATGGGACAAAAACAGCACTTCTGTGATATCGCTGTCGCATAATATAAATATGAACCAGTTCAGTAAAATAAACGATACTTGATATCAGAAAAACTACATTGTTTTGGAAGCACAACTTAAAAATTTAATATAGTTTTGCTACTTTAAATGAGCTACGTCTCACTGTTAGCCTTTCCCCTTGACTCTTTTAGGTTGTATTTGTGTTTCTTTGTCGGGGGAAGATTAAATCTGCACCAAGGGAAAGCAGAAAATGAAGGGACGCTGACAGACTTCCTTCTGTTCGTGTGAATCTTTAAGAGACGTCACACTGTTCTTCTCAGAACGCCTCAGCATGAGTTTGTGTAACCGAGAGCTTTTATAGGATGGGCGAAGCTTGACATTTCGACCACTTGAAAGCTAATGCCACACACTTTTTCAAATGAAAATAATATTACTTTCTTTTCCTTAATGCAGTCCTTCAAGTGAAACATTTTAGAGCTGTTTTGAGGATAATGCCATTACGTTCCCAACAGGAGATAAAGAGACGTTATGCAACTCTCGAAATTATTGTTCACACGCTGTCCTCTGCACAACAGTAGTGATTGTCTCTGTTACTTATGAAGGCCTTGAAGGTGGGTCACTGCTTTAGAACATACTATAATATGCCGTTTTGTTCTGTGCTTACCATATGATAGATCCTGACTTTCAGGACTGAAACCGTGTTACGATCCCATAAGATAAATTACCATAAACATCTCAGCGGGGTGACGCAGAATAGTTGTCGGTGGGGTGTTTTTACAGAAGATCGGTCAATGTGAATATTTATTGTGATTACTGTGGTTAAAGCGGGGCATTTATAGCTTTGCTGTCAGATTTCAGTTATTACCATAAAGACCTCTGAAGGACAGAATCTATTTAGTGTGGAGTTTTTTTCATCGCAGGTAGATGAAAGGACAGCTTGTCTCCATTTTGATTTTATTCACTCTCTTTTTTACTTGCTCTTCCTCCCTTACTCTCTTTCTTGTCACTTACTCTCTCTCTTCCTCATTTTGTTTTGTTATTTAGCTTTGTCTTCAGCCTCCTAGTGTCTCAAAGGAGATAATAAAGATGGGATGTCAAGTGAGTCTTTAACAGGAGGCATGGCTTGCTGACCTGGAAATAAAATTACTAAATTTTAACCAATATTTTTTTTATTGTGGTATTTTTTATACATATAGATGTGTGTGTGTGTATACATATATATTTATATATGTGTATGTATGTATGTATGTATATGTGTGTATATATGTTATATACATATATATATATTACATATATATATTTTCAGTTATTTAAAAAATTTTACATAAAAATATTTTTATTTAAAATTTTATTTTTATTTATTTATTTATTTAGAAAGCTACTGTGTAAGAAGACATAAAATAGAAAAATACACAAAAGACTGAAAATATTAATCTAATAACCAAAAAGACATTTTAAATAAAAATGTTCATTTAAATGACGATTAAGCAATTAATCGAATTTCAGGAGGAGCACGCACGAACGATCGCAGCTGCCA
The DNA here is from genome assembly GCA_032359395.1 of Enteromius anoplus. NCBI lineage: Eukaryota > Metazoa > Chordata > Actinopteri > Cypriniformes > Cyprinidae > Enteromius > Enteromius anoplus. The sequence goes on from JAUMHG010000076.1 coordinate 8,434,524, forward strand.
CCAATCTCCTTATTACTGATAACCCCGCAAATCTTTATCCTCGGCTTCTGCGTTTTTTGTCTTCCTCCACCTCCCCTTCCGCCACCCGAGCTAAAGCCGACCCTTGGGAAAGGTCCCTCGTTTTGCCAAGTTCTCCTCTTCCTTCGGGGGGCACGCGGGGACCAGGCTGGGCTCGGAGGCCGCCGGGTTCCCTGCCTGTCCCCCGGACAGTTCGCCAAACAAGCTATTTTATCGCGGAGGTAGTGGGAACTAGTGAAAAATTGTTAGTTGCCGTGTAAAAATACACGTACAGTCATCTAGATTATATTCCCTTCAGACAGCCTTTAGCAGTATGCATAATAATAATAGTCATAATTATTATTATTATTATTACTATTAAAAATAATATAAATAATCTGTTATTTACAAAATAAAATGTTCTATTCCAATCCCCAAAAAAATATGTATTTACAATTTAATGAACAATTATCTGGTTTCTATTCCACTTTGTAACATCATAAATTAATAAACTTAATGTAAAATAATCTATTATTTAAAATCAATAAATCATAAGATTATTCCTGAAAGTTTTTTATTTACTTATATATTTAGTAAGCAAATAAATATGTCATGTAATAAGGCCTAATGTGCAATTAAGACTTTTCATCATCACATGCTCAATGAAACAAATATTATTTTATATTATTTTTATATTTTCCAAACTAACCCAGGCTAAAAATATAATATATTTTTTGCAGTGGGCAGGAACTGGGCCAGGAAAAAAAAAAATAAATAAACAACCTATTGTTGAGCCCTGCCTCACATAAATTTACACACATATAAAGCATTGGTGTACATGACAAGAAGCCCATTCTCTCACTTCTTAAGTCGCTATGTACAGCAGTCTGTCACCTCTTCTGAAGCAAAAAACATTGAGATTGTAGGTTTGAAGTCGTGAAGCTCATTCGTGTGGAATAATGGCTCTCAGATACCTCTACTCCAGCTCCGTCAGATCGACCAGCATCAGGGACTGACCGCAGAGAGGAAAACCATGCAAACATTAGCCATTCCTGTGTAGACGGGGGTGCATGGCTGAATTAGTATAGATGTAAAAGGAAAATTGAGACACATGGGAGCTGTCTCTATGTGTGCCGAGTCGCACGTATGAAATGAGAGAGTGTTGGGGAAGAAATAGAAGCGAAGGCCATTTACGGAAGAGGATTTATATTCCCCACACAGATGGACACACTATTCTCACAGCATGCTGCGGTGATATTTTACCAAGACGTAAAACCTCTGTTTTTGTAAGTTGCACTAAAAATGCTCATCAAGGCTGTATTTATATTGCATATAATAATATTTAATACGTAATATATACATGCATGTTTGTGTATTTATACATAGTAAATATTTACAGTACATGTAAACAAAAAGCTTTATTTTAAATGCAATTAATCATGATTAATTGTTTGACAGCACAAATTTACAAAACTTGTTCTGAAACCAGTTTTGAATTCACATATTAATTAAATTCCCTTAATCATGTTCATTTTTATGACCATACATCATTAAAAATGTTTGGTGCTCAAAACTTTCTAAAACCAGCCAACAGAGCAGCCTCATTTAAGGCTGATCAAAGCATTTTTACATTAAGGATAAAATGTTAGACCTAAAGGAAAGTGTTAGTGAAATGATCCTCAGTTGGCTTTTTAAGACACGTCTGGGCACCCAGATACAGCACTTTGGGAAACTTTTTGAGCCAGTAATCAGATTTGTATGGCAAACACCTCTCATAATTTCTTTGGAAAGCGTTATAAGGTCATCACTAGAATGTAGTCTCTATTGCTCTTGTGATGACAAGAAAACCCAGTGTTACGCTCTCTGGCTTTCATTCTTTGAGGCGTCCTCTAAAAATAGTCCTTTTTTGTCAATACAGGCCAAAACAACCCAACTTCATTGATTTTGGTGTTTTGTCTGCTGAGAAAAGCTGAGGGAGGAGATAACAGAAAGGTTGGCCTTTGATTCTTTATAGTGCGATCTGACCAACAGGTCCCAGTGAGACCGAGTGAACGTGTGCAGGCTGTGGAGTGTTTTTAAAAGGGTCATTTGAAGGTTTTTTTTTAGTGTGGTGGTTATAATAGGCTGGTGGGAATCTCTGTTTCTAGCATGACGGCGGTGACCCTCTTTCTGTCGATGGCTCTTTTCGGTGTAGCCTGTGCTCCACAAAACACTACCCATACTTTGGGAATTGAGAAGCCAATTAAAGACGTTTTCATGGATCAAATTATGTTGATGGGTTTATAGGATTTTGGAAGGTAAAGCAGGTTTGCCGTAATCACCCTACAGCTGGTTGACTTTCCAGGTCATCTGTTAAAAGTGAGAATGAAATTCAATATTTTATAATACATGATCAAACTGCTGCATATACTTCACTCCAGGCTGATGCTAATCTAACTGTCATAATATATATGAAAATTTATGGAGTGCAGATCAAAGTCAAACTCAGTAAAGGGGATTGTTTTTGTAATTAGTCTCCTTCCTTTTAATTTTAATTAAAAACAGCTCAATGCCAAACTCTGGAAAATCACAATCATCTGCATAATGCATTTTAAAATTCACACTGACTAACACATGTTTTCTTGGATATTACTATTTTTGTTTTGAATGTTGTTTAGGATTTTTAATTCCGTTTAATATATATATATTAGGGATGCAGCGGTTCAGTGAGCCCACGGTTCGGTTTGCATCATGGTTTTCTGTCCACGGTAACGGTTCGGTTTCGAAACATCAATATTACTGTACAGTACTGTATGTGAGCTCTAACATAGCGGGCGGTCTTTGCCCTTTCTATTTCAAGTTATCAAGGTACAGAGACAATATTACATGTAAAAAAGGTACAGATTAAGTCAAAACACAACATTTATTTTTCAAGGGCAAAAAAACGGACAATATAAAAAGTGAAGAATAAAGTGAAATATAAACATGAACATTATACAAATAAATATTTACAGCAACAAGAAAATACTTAAGTTTTCTAAATACCCCATCAGAACAAACAACAATAACTAAATGTATCACTAAATGGTGGACAATTGTCCATTTCAATAATTGGTGAGGTAGGATCACAATGTGCAGTATCAAACAGATAAGAGAACACTTTAAGCTTACACTGAACATTTACTATACCATTGGGTCAAATAAACCATCTAACCTTAACACTTTAAACTACTTCAAATACTCTGTGTTTCATAATTATGAAATAATCTCAAATCTAAACATGGTAAAAGTGCACCATCCAGTCAGGATAATTTTGTGATGCACACACTTCAGGAATGCCTGTCTTGACCTATTAAAACAGGTCATTTAAAATGTAAACATAAACGGGGGGGCTTGTCTCAAGTCTATTTCAGCTTCACTCTTAATGCGTCTAAAAGTTCTGGAATAATTTTGCTGCTGAAATGCGAACCTATGCAGCCTGAGCCAGAAACAGAATTGATTCGTTCGTCTCTCGAGTCTTCGGGTTGTTTGAGTCGTTCGTTCATCACGTGACAGCCCCGTAACGTTAACCTATGTAGCCTGAGCCGTGCGCGACTGAACGAATCACTCCCACGAGACGACTCGTTCTTCCCGAGTCACATTAAAGATCCGTTCAAAATGAACGACCCATCACTAGTCTTGAGAAGTTCTGACCATCGCCTGAATGTCTATGTGCTTAATACACAGAAAATGCCCATTTTAATTCTAATGAAGGTTTAATGCCTCAAATAGGCTACCGAAATATCGTGGTTCACGTGGGTTTACCGAACAGGGCGAACCGAACGGTTTGATAAGGAACCGAAAACAGTTGCATCCCTACTAAATACGTAACATTAGTTTATATCAGTAAAAGCAAATGTGATCGTTTTCCTCGCTGCTGCTCAGCAAAGAAGAGCGATTCAGACTGAGCATATTTAGTGTCATTAAATTTAAATGAAAAACATTTAAAAAAAGGATTTAATACAAACTATTACAAATAAAAGTGTTCAATTACCTCCACACACTTCCATAACACAACCATTCGTAGAAAATGATGTGCAAAAACATTCAGAAGGCATCACATTTGTGATATCAAAACTATTATGATAACAGCACCTATTAAATATTTTGAAATTTGATTGGGTTGGGACTCACATTTGAAGGGGCTAGCCAATCATAGCACACCTCATTTACATATAAAACTTATATAAATAACTATATATAACTAATATAACTAACTACAAAACTAAGAAATGCTGGTTTTAGTTTCATAGAGGTTTTGGGCACTATTCTGCTGGTTTTAGCAGCAGAGTATTTACCAAGGTTTGAATTTGATGAAACATTGATTACAAGTGGATATGGGAAAAGTGAATATGCTTTTCATTTAAAAATAGAATTAAAAGACTTATTCATCTAGTACCACAATCTGAATGAACGCCATCACTGATACGATCACTACAATGAAATTATCCGATGTCGAAACCAGCTAAACCCAGATGCTAAGACTGCTGGGAATCAGCGGGTCGATGAGGAGAGAGGCTGTTCATACAATCTGCTCTGGAGCTCTGCTTCTCCCTCGCGCTCTCACTCTGACCCCTGCTCTAATTAATGAGGCTAAACGAACCATCAATTCACTCCCTCCCCTCTTCAGCGAGTGCCAAGCTCAGGGTCATCACCCGCGACAACTGGGGGAACAGAGAACAACTCACAAAACACTACAACTGTCTTGGCACTAATTAAAGGAAAACAAGCATATTGGGTCTCATTTCACATTAGCATTAGCCGTCTGACAGGCTTGTGGAAGAGGGGTGAGAGTCACTGACACGAGTAGATTTTGGCTGCGTTTAGTGTGAAATATTAGCATAGTATAGCGCACGGAATATTGGCTGCAATTAACAGCATGCTAAGCGGTATCAAATATTTACAAATTTTATTACAAATACTCGGATGATCTCAGCATATTTAGTTTATGGTCTAGGACAGAAACTGATTTTTATTTATTTATTTTTAATTGTTTTATCAAGTTTGGATATCATCCCAATTTTATAGTATAATATCTTAAAGGGTTAGTTAGAACTGTCATCATTTTCTCACCCACATGTTTCTCCAAACCCTTAAGACTTTGGTTAATCTTTAAAGGTGCCATAGAATGCATTGAGAGAATATTTTAAATTGTTCTCTGATATGTACATAGAAGGTATGTAG
>JAUMHG010000076.1:8454286-8466464 GCA_032359395.1 Enteromius anoplus
TGAACGACCCCTAAGCCTTTGGTGACACATACACCACGAAATTAAATAGTGGATCTCTCCCCTGTCGTCTCCCCTCAGGCGGATTGTCCCACAGGAAGAAAAGGCGCCCTGGATGTCAGTGGATGGCGCGCACGGTCTGTTATTTTTGGATATAACAAGCAGTTTTTCTTCACTGAAACAACAGACTGCATGTGATTTTTAGTATCATATTTGATATAATCAGGCTTTTATGGCTCATACTGTATGATATAGTAGAATATTGAGCAAATTTAAGGGAAAATCACCTTAAATGTTATCCAGAGGCCCAAACTGAGCAATATGCAAATCAAATGTAAATCATAAAGCTCTTTTTATCAATAGCTGACTAGTGACATAAAATGCATATAAATATCAGTTGTAGCAAAACATATTATTGCAATGTAATATAATAATAAATTAAGAAAAAAGGTCCCTTATCAGCTCGATGTGTTAAATTTGATACATTTTAACAAAATATTTACAAAAAAGAAAAAAATGTTTGTTTAATCAAGTAAACCTAAGTAGCTTCAGTTGTTTTAGCATCATATTTAATGCGTCAGGCTTTTATGACTTATATAGTACGTTATAGGAGAATAAGGAGCTCATACTCGGGGTTAAAAAGTATAAACTATAAGTTAGATGACAGAAGGCATGTAGCAGATTTGTTATATTCTTTACTGTGACGCTATTAGAGGTTTATTTTTTACTAGAATTACATGAAGTCTCCTGTGTGATCCCTCTGTGGCCCTTCTGAACCGATCCCAGTCATCTGTTATTAAATCTTGAATATGTGTTATCACATGAATGACAATCAGTGACATGCACAGAAAACAGGACATTCTCCACATGTTAGGACAGTCCTGCATCCTAAAGAAACAGTCTGAGACAAACGCAAAGATCAGTTGTGACCAGCTCTGCCTGCTCAGCCTGACTTTGATTGTGTTAATGTAGTCTGACAGGGGAAAAGATTGCATTTAATGTCTCGGTGTACTCTCATGAATACCAAATCAAGTTCAGGAGAGAGAAGACTAACATGACATTAGATTGTGTTCTTGAGGATCAATGTTTAGTCTGACATGAATAACCTTGCTTTGAAGGTGACATACCCTGCAGTCTTATAGCCAAGGAGCGTGTGCAGAGGATGTTAGCTAGTTTGCTCTGGCCGTAAGCCCTCCGTGGAGAGTAACCTTTCTCGCTGTTTATGTCATCCAGATGGATGCTGCCCCACGTATGGGCCACAGAAGCCACGTTGATGATCCTGGAGGGGGCTGATTTCTTTAAGAGGTCAAGCAGAAGGTAGGTGAGCAGAAAATGACCTGTTGGTGGATTGGAGAAGATAAAAATAGTCAGGGGTTGTTTGTCCTTTCATTGTCTCTTATGTCCTGCCGATGCCCCTGTGACTTATTCGTGTGTTACTCAATAAATGCATGGAAGTGGATGTATATGGAGAGGATGTATACTATACGTGAGTGTTTAAGTTCAACAGGAAGTCAAATCCTCCTGATAAATGATTAAACAGCATGTGCTGTCTATTTAGAGGGTCACTACTTTACATTGGTAGGAAGTCTGAGACCTCCTGTTTGAAATACGGTTGCCTTATAAGATTAGTTTATAATCAAACACAATTTGTGCTTCACTCGAAAGAGGTCACTTTGGGGCCAATTTGCTTGGTTTACTGTTCAGACCAAGTATCAGATATATACAGGAAATCTAATTTTATAGTCTTCAGAGAATTATTTTTGGATCATAATAAGTGTTGAAAACATATAAACTATAATTAATCTTACTTTAAATTGTTTTTTTATTTGTAAAATTGACTTGTATAGTAATAAACAATTGGATTGTAGATATGCACACTTACACTGTCTTTTAAAATTGTAGAGTCAGTCATTTTTTATTTATTAAATACATTTTTATTCAGCTTGGATTCATTAAATTAACTAAAATTCAGAAACTAGAAGGTATCACAGTTTCCACATATATTTATATACAACATTATTATGACTATATACATAAATACATATATATATATGTGTGTGTGTGTGTGTGTGTATGTATATATATATATATATACTGTAATAAGTAAAGAAATATTTCACACTAAGGGGAGAGTAATGGCTGCTGAAATTTCCAGAAATTATATTTTTTAATATATAAAATTAGTTAACTTATCAAACATTTATTTTAAATTGTAATAGTATTTCATAATACTACTGTTTTTTTGTTTTTTTTACTGTATTTCTAAATCAAATAAATGCAGCCTTGGTAAGACGTCTTTCAAAACTTTTAAACAACAGAATGCATGTTTATGACATGTAAACAATTCTAGATGCAATTATGGTTAATGGCCATGGGTAAACTCCCTGCAATACACGAAATAATAACCTATTCATCATCGTAATGCAAAATCATTCTTTCATACCATAAAACATAAACATTACCTAAATGGTTTACACCGAACTGCATCTCAAAGCCATCTGCAGTTTTTGAATACGGGCACATCATGATTCCAGCATTGTTGATCAGGATGTTGACTTGCTTTTCCTCTAAATACAAAAAAGACCCATTAACGAACTAAATATTATATTATGCTCTATTAATACCAATATTTCAAAACTGTATATACACACATTATGTGTTTAAATCAAATAATCAAAAAAGTCTCACACACCCTTGTTTATGAGCTCTGCGAAATCTCTGATGGATTTGGTATCTGATAAATCAAGCTTGTTCACCACAATATTTTGGTTTCCAGAATCCTCTATTAATTCTTTTCTGGCTGCTTCTGCTTTTTCCAGATCTCGACAGGCCATGATGACGCGAGCCCCTGAAGACATTACATATTAATGTGCATACAGTCATGGCAGATTTCACACGAAACAGAGCAGATATCCATCATGGATATTAAAAATAACTCTGTTTACATACTTCAGCAAATTGTCCTTGCTGTGAAATGTCCTTGCATAATAATTTAGTGCTAAACTAGGATGTAAGGCTGATGAGCTAACACAATAGCTGTTTGCCTGGTAATTACTGTGCAGAAAGTCTATTATACTATTCAGAGCAATTTGGCTGGCAAGCGTCAGAGTTTCTTTGTTGGAATTCAGTGAGTCCATGTGGGAAAGTGTACAGTTTTACATCTCTTTGGCAGATAGTATTGTAATCCTGTCGTTTATTTATCAGCATGCATTCAATGCTTCCAAGACCCTGTCGGTCTTATAAGATTATTTGTTGTTTTGATTGCAGCACATTTGACATAAGGACAATAGGTATGATTTACCCTCGCATTTGTTAATTTCCTCCCAGACTATGATGATTTTATGCAATTTATTTGCAGTGCATCCAAAATAAAGCTATCAACAATATGATGTGATAGATTGCAATTATTCCAGCTAACCTCTTTATACCCTCTTCTAATTAGAGTGGCATCACACATGGTATGGTTTTGTCCCGTAACCGGTTGGCAGTTGATGCTGTTCACAGCATGCGTAGTAAACGGAACAAATCAGATACTTTAGAGCGTTTAGCTTTTAAGGCCAAGACCGTGTTGAGACATAGCATGTCCTGAGAACTTACCTCTTTTCGCAAGGTCTCTCACTGTCTCTTTGCCAATGCCTGTGTTAGCTCCTGTGATTATGATGGTTTTGTCATCAAGACGGACAGAAGAGCTCCACTGACCACAGAAGAAATTTCTGGAATCAATTACAGAGCAAATGTTCATGCAGCGTAACGTGAGGTATAGTGAAGTAGTACAGGAGATCGGGGCAAGTTGTCACACACGAAAGCTCCTTTCTGACGCAAGCTTTTTTTCTTGCATTTCAGAATTTAGAGCTTTTTTTCTGTTTTCTCTGAAAAGTTAACTCATTTTAAATTTAATGCACAATATATGTTCAAAAGCACTGCCCCAAAATCTCGCCCATTAAAATTTCTCAGTAAACTGACTCATTTATAGATTTACACTGCATCTATTTTTTCCATCACCAAATCTCCCTCACTGTCCACGATCATTACTCAAGCTTTTTTCACATTTAAACAGGCCTATCAATTTCAAAATCATTCTGTTGGTACCCTGACTTCTAATAAGGTGAATGGCTTCTCTTTCCCACACTCTCCCCTAAACATGTGCTCTGAATATGTAAGTTTGTTGAGCGGTAAAAGGGTGTATTACTTTACAAATGCATGTGTACAGCTATGCATTGTAGTTTTCTGCATATTTAAAAAACGAATTGATGTAATTACAGTTGATTTACATGCAGTGTACTGAATGAATGAATTAATGAATTGTCACTATTTTATTGTAATGTATTTTAAGTTTCTCAAATTAGACTGCTATAAGCTTTAATATTTAATATTAGTTCACGAAACAGCATAAATATAAAAAGCAGATTTAAACATACCATATTGTTGTGACCAATAAATAATGTAGCTTACTTAATAAATTGTATTGCATCTAAAGTTTTTTTGGAAGCCGTTTAACCAGCATACAAACTCACTTTCAAAACACATCTATGTCATTGAATTCATGATTCAAAACCTCAATGGCTGACTGAGATGCAGACCTTATGACTACTTCCCCATGTGACAATTAGCCCCATTCTCCCAAATCAGATCAGCCCGTGTTATCCAAATATTTGATAGTAGCCTATATGTAGGCTGTAGTATATAAATTAAGTATATTAAATGGCATTTGAGAGTGATCATTTTAGCATATTTTTAGAACTGAATGTTGAATGTTAAAAATATGAAGAGAAAAAGAAAAGAAAAAAGAAAAGTTGTGACACCAGCATTGCTTACCTTATTGAGTGCATTGTTCCAATACTGTCCGGTTTCCCTCAGCAGACAGTAGTGCTCTACTCTAGTGTCCTGTGTAATTTATGAATGAGATATTACTATGTTGTCCAAGCCCCTCCCGTCCAGACCTCTGTCCTCCAGCTAATGACTTCAATGTGAACAACTTGATGCGCTCATGCAACGACCGCTCGCGCTCGCTGTGATGGACTCGAACTCCAAGAAAGCTTTGTTCAATTGAATCTCTTTTGCAAGATTGGGCATTCCGTTACACGTCACCAGAACACACAATACAATCACGTCAGCCCACTTAAAACAAGCCGAATTGTGAAAGCAATGACCGCGCGTGTCCCCTAGATGCCCTCGTTGCGTCGGTCCGATGTTTCTCTATGAACCAAATAAACACTGTCTTACTCAGGAGAGAAATATCGATTAAATCTAGATACTTTATTAAGTGACTGTAAATGGACGATCAAAAACATACACATTTTAACCTATTTTTACTATCTGTACTCTACACTGTCTACTTACAATTCTTACTGACTTGGGAAAATAAACCATAGTTTTGCCAAACTAACCATAGTATAATACGGTCGAACTGTGGTTATACAAATGTTAATCAATGCTCCAGCAGTTCAGTCAACCCTCACTCCATTCCAGTATTTTGTTAAGGTTACAAAATAACGAAAAAAGTACAACTAACTAACACAAAACACAATAAAAAAAAAATTTGGAAATAAAACGGAGCTATCTATTTTTGAAAATAAACTCTTGTCTGCCAGAGTTTAGCAGGCCTTTTTCATTTAGGCATCATTTAGGCTTTTCTTCCCCAAGAAATAGGTTCCAGAAACCATAGCTGTATACCTTTTAATGTATCTCAGAGTCAATACAAAGCATACTGTATGACTAAATTTGTAAAACACAGGAAGACAGAGAGGGCTTAGCTGGGCTTTTGTCGAAACTGAGTCATGATAAATCATAAAAAGGCCATTATTATGAAATAATTATGTGGTTAAAATCATATTTTCTCATTTCCAGCGAATTCCCAGCAGGTGGCAGCTGACAGCCCACAATCTGCTAGCAGTGTTGTCGTCGCTAGCCGCCCTGGAGCATGGAGCCATGGCACAGTTACTGTGAGAAACCATGAGAGGAAATATTTATCCCAACAGTTAATTAGCTTGCTGTCAAAAAAATTCAAAAACAAACTAGAAAACAATGCTGGTTATAGGAACGATGGCCAATTAGCATGACTAGCATCAGACATAGATGTAACAAACCTGTAGTAGGCTCCACTGGGCAGGTCAGGGGTAAGGGCACAGTACAGGGTGGTATATGCGCCCTTCGCAGGGGTTTTTATCAAGAAACCAAATGTCTTCACAAAGAACTGCAGAGACTTATTCAAATGCCTGATGATGTCTGTCTTTACTAGGCCTGGATCCACAGCATAAACACTCACTCCCATCTCTGCCACAGAAACAGGACTGAACGTAAATCGACATAAGCTACGGTTAGAGAACACATTTATTGCCTTAATGAAGAATGTTTGTGGCCGAACAACGAGACAGTCATGTTAGCAATGCATTATGTGGAAGGTTTAAAACATATTTGGATTTCCTTGAAGTGATAGTTCAGCCAAAATGGTAATGTAGCCACCATTTAGCCGTTTATTTACACTTGTGTGGTTTTCATACACTATAAATAACACTGATAGTTAAAACGCTACAGAACACTATAGTTGTTTGTCACAGATGAAACATGCTTAAATTGTTATACGTAAATCTGATTTTTGGATCGTATTTTATGCCCGGCTCTTACCTTCTGCTCTCATGGCAAGCTCTCGTGTGAAAAGTATGTTGGCCAGTTTGCTCTGTACGTAGGCCTTTACGGGATGATAGCTTTTCTCACTGTTCAGGTCCTCAAAGTGGATCTTTCCCATGTGGTGGGCCACTGAGGAGACATTAATCACTCTGGAAGGAGCTGAATGCTTTAACAGATCCATGAGGAGGAAAGTAAGAAAGAAATGTCCTGAAAAAGAAAAGGAGTCATTCATCACACGTCAAGTGTGAACAATCTCCCTTGCTCCTAAACAACAAATAATGACTCTTTACAGTCTTTGAAAAAATGAGAACGACTAGTGCACTTCATCAGACCTAAATGATTGACTCCGAACTGTGTCTCAAAACCGTCTGCTGTTGTTGAATACGGGCACATTGCCACGCCAGCGTTGTTAATCAGCAAATGAAGAGACTTTTCGGCTAAAACAAAAATGAATAACTTTAAGATCAGGTCAGAAGTGAATGTGCGCTAGAAGAATGTTCTTCATCCATAACTCACTGTTGTAAATCAGTTCAGCAAAATCGCAGATGGATTTGGTGTCTGCCAGGTCCAGTTTCCGAGCCACCACGTTTGCGTCCTCAACGTCTTTGCTGATGTCACCAGCCGCCTGTTCGGCCTTCACCAGGTCTCTGCCGGCCAGGATCACCCGTGCACCTTGGTTTTATCAACAAATTTTCCTCCATTAGTTGAAAAACTAGATTCTTTTGTACCAGCAATTTCAGCAAAAACATATTATGGTTTGGATAGGTCTGTCAGATCAAGTAGCTAGGCAGTCAGACCTAATATATTTCATCTGTGGCTCTTTTTAAAGAAGACTCAATGTGTTATTTCTACAGTCAGTGTCGATTTGGCTGCAGTACCCACCACGACTTGCCAGATCCTTGGCTGTTTCTTTCCCGATCCCGGTGTTTGCTCCAGTCACTATAGCAATTTTTCCATCTAACTGAATATCAGATGACCAGCTTTTGGTCAAAAGCCCTCTGAAAAGAGTTTGTTTATTACATTTTTAATAGCATGTTGTGTGGCGAAAAAGAGTACACTGCTAAAGTAATACATAGCATAAAATAATCTACGATATATATCCAGTTCAATTACATCATTTCTGACAAAGAATTTAATGCTCTATTCATGTTACAAATAGAAATTTTATAAAATGTCCTATGTAAAGTTTTATATAATGTTTTTAATACTACAGCTACTTTTACTACTTGTACAACTACTGATAATACATGATAAATTATCTAATAAATTATTGTGAAAAGAGAAAAAAGTTTGAATGTATATATGTTTCAATACCATAATTTCTGTCAAAAATTATTCAAACTGTGCTGAAATAAAACTTGTGAAAGAAAGACAGACTTCATATTATCATCATATACAGTATGCATATTCCAAAAAATATGTTAACACATAAATATTGTATTGTTATATAAATCATAAAAAAAAAATCTCTCCTACTACTCATACCCATTATAATAAATGGTTACTGATTAAATAAAAAGCACCTTACCTTAAGACATTCATTTTTCCAACAGTCTTATCACATGTCAACCCGCGAGAGGGGTCTTTTTCAGAGCTACTCATGATACCGAGTGTCATAATAATTGCTCAGATGTCATTTGTACTTGAATAAGGAGGACAGAAAATCCCCTTTCCTTTCCTGAGGCCAGAACAAAAATGATCATATTTTGCATGCAAAATGAATTGATGTGCTTTATACTCTGCATATATCTAAAAGGCCAAGCTGCTAAATACAGCTCTCTGTGTGACCTACTGGTTCCATTTGCTGAGGATATTCCAGGAAACTCTTGCACTAAACGAACAAAATGATTCACTTGATTTTGAAGGACTTTCCTTCCTTTAACACTAAATCAATAGTCGTATTTTGTCAGAAACACTGCTGTTTTATTTCACATAAACATCCTTAGGCAACCACAGTTGATTTGAGTGAACTTTAAATTGGCCAAAAACTACACACGGCTGCCAGTGAGTGCTGTTCGATCTTGAATGGTGGGAAACTCGGTTCAGCTTTTCGTCTTCAAAAATCAGGTAATTTCCAGCCAAGCCAGAGGAACACCTGTGTCCAAACCTGGGGTTCTCCCGAAACCAGATAGCATATGCTCTGTTTGGACAGGACTGTAACCTATAAGGATCACTGATACCTCAACAGTGACCAAGGGAATATGAAATGATCCATCTCTCTTTTTTTAGTGGTCTTCCCCCAGTCCCTACAGATAAGAGCGCTGTCATTTTCAATTAGTCAATGTGGAATCAGTGGATGCTTCATTAGTAATATAACATAAAATGTTGGGGTAAAAGAGAGTTTGTTGTTGTTTTATTATTGTTTTTTTTTTGTTTTTTTTTAAATGGAAATATTAGAAAAATTTTGCAAGGATGAACTGAATATATTAAAAGTGACAGTAAAGACATTTAGAATGTTATGAAAGGTTTCAGCTGCCTGGTATATATTCAAACATTAATAAAATAAATGCTGTTCCGTTGAACTTTGTATTTAAAAAAAAAAACTGATATTTATTAAATACAAAAACAAAACAAATAAAAAATATATACACACACATACACAACCTTTTTTAACATTGGGAATAATAAATATTTCTTGAGCACCAAATCAGAATATCACAAGGATTTCTGAATGATCAAGTTATAAATGAATAAATCTGATCGACCACAAACCTTTAATTTGTAAAGTTAATTTTAACATTGTAATCGTAAATAATTATTTTTATTTATTATTTATTTATTTATTATCTTTAAGATTGTCATGTCTGGCATAAATAAATGTTTTAAAAGATATAATAGTAGTAATAATAATAATATCAATTATTATTATTATACATATAAACAATCAATCATACATATTTTTGGTGAAAAGTCCTCTGAATTTTTTTCTGATAGCTAAATCATATAATGTATATTAATTTAAATGTAATATATCATATTTAATGTTTATATATAGTTATACTACTGCTGCGCCTATTAATAATAATAACTTAAAATTGAAACATTTTTATTTTGGGGTGAAAATCCCTCTGAAAAGCTTAACCTTTTTAATTGCATAATTTCTGATCAAGTTAAACTGTTAAAATATTCTGAAAGATTTCCAGATCTCGGAAGGTTTAGTGGATTACAATCACTGCATGAAGAATAATAAAAAATAAAAATAAAAAATAAATAATAATAATAATGAAATATCTTAAAAAATATGTTTCTAACCACCCATACTGATGCCTTAACTAATTATTTAATTCACATTATTTACATATGCATCTTTCTAGACATATTTATTATAAACAGTACAAATGACATATAAATTACAAATCCTGCAACCTGTTTTGACAAGGAAATTTGAATTCAACCTGTTGGGTAGAAAACGGTTTTTTTTCAGATAATATTTATAACATGGCAAATGGCATAAAAATTAATTTTGAAAGCAACATGTTATCTTTAAAATGTCATGCTCACAATAATAACCCCATGGTCAATAAGCCTTTATATTTCATTTAATCATGATTTTTAGCAAAGGAAATAACTTACAGTAGCGTTCCACCAGATGGCGCGACAATTCAACAGTCATTGCTCGTCACGAGTCACCAAATGTGCCCCGGGGTTTTTTTTTTGAGCAGAACCACATTAAAACCAGTCATAACTTCCTGTTTTGGCAGACAGAACTCAACAACACTTCACAGTGTTTGTTTCTGTTGCCATCCCAGACTCATGATTATTCCAATCACAGCAGCCTTCGGTGGAATTCTCACCTCACGCGGCTCCTGAGTATATGTTTGCATTGAGCTCGCGACAGCTGCTAGCCATTCACCGCTATTTATAAAGGCTTTGTGTCAACATTGGTTTTGCTCGAATACCGAGGTTTTACCTCACATGTTGTTAGTGAAGCACAAACAATAAACACTGCTTATCACTAAACCAAATACCTTTCTCATTCCGTCACTCCAATTTAAGGGAAAGAAATAGTTTCATACAAACCAGTTTTATTTACAGTAATGGGTGGAGAAAAATCACAACTACTTATGTACCGGAACATCGATTTTCAATCACTATCTATAATAAAGCTCGTGATTACGTTCTGCTCCAGTCAGACTGACTTGTCAGGCACAAAATCGGCATGATAAATAAAGCAAAAAATGATTAACATTTACAAATGACGTTTTTTAAAAAATATAGACACCACACACCCCATTTCTTATTTCCATAAACCATTCATAAACTGTTCTCGACATGAGGTACAATGCGCTCGCTCGGCTTTAGAAGACCAAGAGAAAAGGACACAGAAAAACATGGCGCTTTTGTTGTGGTGGATGTGTCTGGCTGTGTTTTCATCGTCTTTGGCCTGAGTTTGGCTTCTTGTCGCACCAAGCCGCTCTTTATTTGGCTCCTCAACATAGAGATTGTCTGAAAATGAGACATTCCAGGGTCAATGTTCTTGATTCTTACTGTAATGAGATCTATTAGAGTGAGATCCCCTCAAAGCCGACCGACAAGAAGTACCTAATTTATATGATATAAATACACAGGTCAACAAATGCATAGCATTTTTCATGAAATAGCACTCTGGTTGCTATACATTGCCCATTATTAATCAATAGTTATCGTGTAAAAAGAAGGCAAAGTCAATTCCAAAATGTTTGCAGCTTTTTACTTCTGCCAGGACCAGTCGTTGGTCATTTCCTGCACGGGCAGGTGTTTGTCCAGGTGTCCGTTCCTGCTCTTGGCCTGCGGTGTTGTGGTGATGTTAGATTTGGGCTCGCTTTGAAAGCTGTCATCGTTGGACTCTTCCTGAACCGGGCAGCTGAAGGGTTCGTCGGTTCCTTCGCTGCTTCCCAGCGACGTTTGACTGACGTACACCACGATGACCTCACCGCTGAAGTTCATTACCTGCCCGCTGGAGATAAAAGTAGTGTTGTTGTTTCCTGTCACCTGACCTGACAAAAATAAACATTGCATCAGAACCACTGTTAGAGGAAGGTGGCAGAATAGTACACTATATTTCCATGAGCTAAACATTAATTCCTTTCCTGGAGACAAATGAACACCCGTGCTATTTTAGTATTGTTTATTTATTTATTAATTCTTTTTAAATGTATTAACTTTTTTTAAGTAAAGTTGTAGTAATTTTGTTGTGTTTTTGGTCATTTTTATCATTTTTCTAATATGTCCATTATGCCCATGTAGTTTTTTGTTTTAAATTAAATTTTTGTTAAAGTAATTTTATTTTGAGTGTTTGTTTTCTTTTAATGTCTGTACAGTTTGTGTTATTTGTGTATTATTTTTCTGTCTTCATTTTTAGTTTATTTAAAGTTTTGGCAATCTCATGTTATTTTTAATTTTAAATTAAATCTAGCTGTTATTTTTTAGTATGTAATTATTTTACCTTTTTTATATTATTTTTTCATTTGAAAGTTTAAGTAATTTTTATATGTATACAGCTTTTATTAGGTTTTTATTTAAGTATTTTTTATTTATTTATTTATTTTATTAAGTTTTATTTTTTACTTAGTTT
>JAUMHG010000076.1:8497142-8519589 GCA_032359395.1 Enteromius anoplus
ATAAAAAATTCTTTCAATAATGTTTTACAGTTATTATTACATTATATATATTATATATTACCCACCACATTATGATAATGAGGTTCAATGTGATAAATTATAAAATCATAATAAAAAAAATAAATTCATGATCCTTATCTTTTTATTCCTTGTTTTTTATTTTAAGGTGACACTTGATTGTTTTGCCTGCAATATTTTTCACACTTCTTTCGACGATGTCGAACACTTAAATCTTGGCTCAGGTAGGCGATTTGAAGAGGGGGCTAATAAAGTTGTGGCCTCCTGAGAGAACCAAGGCGGAGGGAGGTGCATGGATGAAGGAGGCAGGAGGAGACTTACATTTCAGGATCACTGGAGAGAGTGATAAGTGCTGGAACAACTCTCTGAGCTACTAGAGTTTCATTCACCCCCTTCACCAACAGCTGATTGGTCAGAGCAGGGGTGATGTCACACAGGATGCATGGAAAGAGCGAGCACAGTGTCATGGAACACCGCAGAGAGTAAGAGAGAGAGAAACAAAAGAACACAAAAAAGAAACAACGGTAACAAACTAAAAATCAGCGCAGACATACAACAAAAAACATGACAGAAGCCCAAAGAGGCGCTAAACAGATAAATTAAACTAAATCAAGGGCTAAAGAGTCCAGGCAAATTTAACTAAAGCTATGACCACAGATGAGGAGAAGGGTTTTTTTCTCACAAGGAAGAGTATCTGAACATTCCTCCAACCTTCATTACAGACTTACAACGGGGTGTGTGTGTGTGTGGGGGGGTGGGGTGGGTGTGGGGGGGTCATTTTTGAATGGCAATAGCAAGCGTGCTGTGGTGCAAAAGACGTACGGATGCTTTAAAGCTGCAACGACTCCAAATACAAGTAAACATTCAGTGATTTGACAGGTAACAGGGATGACAAGGCACAAGGGGGCCCTAGAGGGAGTGTGGAGAGCTCTGAAAATACATATTTACCACTTCACACCAAACATTAACATCACATTACAGCAAATTTGCATCCAAAACAAAGCAGTGGGTAATAAAACTAATCATATGACTGGCCTGGAGGATGCTTAATGTCTTTAACCATTACCTTATATATTAACTGGATAAGTAAACTATGAATGTCAATGTTTGAAGTCGAACTGGAGGAAGGGCTTACCTCGAACATGCGTGCAGCAGTGCAGCGAACCAGTGCAGATGTATGGACCACTCCATACCAAAGCACCGTCAGTAGAAGTTCATGATACGCCGGGTTTGCCCTGGAGACGGGAAGTAACGGTTTTAGTGGTAATCGCAAATGACAGTTGACGATCCTACTAAACCTGATCTTCTAGTCAGTTAGAGTGCTATATGAAACGTCTACTGCATTAGATCATCAGGATACGGGACAAATTGGGACATGTTATTTTTTTTACTTAAGTGCTTAAACCATTATTGTCGGTTTATGCAGAGCTCGACTTCAACCATGACCTATTGGCCTTGGGCTGGTATGTAAGTGTTTATGCCTTGCAAATGAAAACAATTGGTTTTATGTGACATTTGGTTTACAATTTAACCTTTTAAACTTTAGTATTACCTTTAAAAGTTTGGTATTAAGTTTATATTAACTTTAACATTAAAGGGATAATTCACTCAGAAATGACAACATTAATACATGACTTGAAACTATTGTTAGATGGTGAAAATACTAGTGTTCTAATAATTTTGGCTGCACCGCTGTACATGAAACTGCAATTACATTACTTGCAATTAGTAATGGGAAAAATGTCACATTGCGATTATTAAGATCAAAACTGCGATTTGTTATTGCGGTACGATAAACAAGTGGTTTGACTCAACTTGCTTGTTATCAAGGAAAATGCACACACAGATTGCTAATAATGCTGAAATCAGTATTTCCCAACTGAGACACAGTATACAGTGCAATCTAGCAACAACTAATTAAAACTAAATTGTACAAAATTAAATAACAGTAACATCTTTACATTACTGAATTAAATTACATTACAATAACATTAATATTTTTATTAAAAAGTCAAAAGTACAGATAAATAAAACAAAATAACCATTTTTATATTTTTAGATGTTGTCCCAAAACATTTTAGCAGGGTGTAACATATACTTAGTATATTTCTTTTGGTATTTCTTGTCCAGTGTGTCAATCATTTTCTCAAATCCCTCTTTGTTAAAAGTGCATTCACACCTGAGGTGACTTGGGTGAATATATCTCACTGTTCGCGTGTGGTTGGACGCTTGAACATTACGAGTTTACGCCGGTTTCACACTGCACGCGTCAGCAGTGTGTATTTTTTTCGGCACCCATGTTAACGGATGAGAGCTAGGTGCAGAGAAATTAAATAAATCAAAGCACATGGCACACAGTGTTCGGAGAAGAACGCTGGAAAATACGACAGAAAGATGCTTGTCTACAGCATACTGCAGTACAAGCTGCCAGTATGAAAGCACAATAGGCGCACGCTGATCATGCTCTGCGTACGTGCCGCTTCCGCGCTGCTAATGCGTGCAGTAAAACCGGCATGTTTAAAGCGCCACTTAATCCTTGTGAATCGCGCTGCAGGATGTGTAATTGCGTCTTTGCATTGACTTAACATGTAAATCACTCACGCTTAATGCTTCATTCATGTCTGCTTTGAACGCAAAAATGAATGTCTTGTTACTTCCACGAATGCATTTGTTTATTTAATATAAATCGCAACATTTGCTGTTATGTAATCGCATAGGCTGACATCGCGATTGCGATATGATTAATCGTGCAGCATCACTTGCAATCAAAAAAAGGGGAAAAAATAAAATTAATTTGTAATGTTTTGCAGTAAAAGCTTTTATTTCCTTCTCTTTTGGAAGTTTCTTAAATAACTGTACGTTTTTTAAAAATATTATTGCAAATTGTATACATTGTAATAATTTTTTTATCAAAACTAAAATCTGTGTAAAACTGTAATAAACAATATTTTACAAAAATTACAACTAAAATTAAACTAATTTCAAACTTAAATACAATTATAAATGTAAAATTAATGTGTAAAATTACATTTTGTACAATTATATATTTCAAATAATTTTAGAGCTATTAATATATACTGCAATTAAAACATTTCAAATAAACAATACTTAGAAATTATTATAAAATGTCAAATAAAAAAGATATAGTTTAAAATAATTGTAAAACTGTTAAATCTGTTTAAATAGTACATGCAAAAATATATATTTAACATTATAACTATTTAAAAAAAAATATATATATATATATATTTAAAATAATAAAGCCCCCCACACACCTTTATGGTATTATGAAACTATTTAATAGAAATTTCTAAAGCAATTAAGCATGGTTAACACTCAAGATGTCAGAAGCCTGTTAATTAAATAAATAAATAAATATAATAAAATTATAATATTTTAATTATTATTATTATTTATATCTCTCTTTAAAATATTATAAAATATTATAATAATTATTATTAATATTACATTATGTATAACACATGATATGTGTAATGCTAATAAGACAAATATAAAGTTTTACATTTACAGTCAAAAATGTATTTTGATTATTTTTTTTATTTTAAATTGTTTTTACATTCTTTCGAGCTTGACAGTTTTTGGTTACAGCTAAACATCTGCTTCTGTGTTCCAATAAAATAAAAGCATATGGGTCGGGAATAGCTTGAGGGTGAGTAAATGATGGCAGCTTTAACTTTTGTGTGAACTACTCCTTTTAAATGGATGAATTAATAAAGCTTTAGTGGGTAGAAACTGACAGGTACTCTCAACGGCGGGGTCATGACACTCGAGAGCAAGTCATTTTACATCAGCTTAAAGGAGCCTCGGATGAGCTCATGCAGAAATGCATCTTGGCTGCAGATTTAACAACACTCACCCCAGCTCTACAAATGAAGCCTTTAGACTGTCAAGGGGAGCATGGGAGAGAGACAGCGTGGTCATGACATCCTCAAGAAAGCCAACCAAGAGTTTACGGTCCTCCTCCTGAAATGAACAACTTCATCAAAGGGAGGCTTTTTCTGAATCAAGACATTACACACCAGGTGTACAGTGAAGCTCGTACCTGATTGTAGCACGTCAGGACTCCGGTTGCATAGATCGGCACCGTAGCCTTTGTGAGGATGCCGTTTCCTGCAGAGGCGTCTGCAGGACATAATCTGTGTTACAATCTCAAAATATAACTCGACTAGAATTAGATTGAAAACATTGCAATGATACAACATGCCCAGTTTTGTTGGCAGATACTTTAACCATAGACATTTTTTTTAACTCAACAAATATTCAAAGAATGAAAGAAAAAGCTCCATTTCCAAATCCCATGAAGAGTGAAAACACATATTTGACACACAAGTCTCAAGCATGGGAAAGAGATACAGAGACTGTGTGTGTGTGTGTGTGTTTTCTCCTCCCAGCCCGTCCTCTGACAGCGGGAGTATTATTTTTGGTTAAGTGAACAGTTACTCACCCACATTCTCCTCAGATAGCCGCAGAATTTCTTGGAATTGAGGTTTTACCTTTAAAAACGAGGGGAAAAACAACACCTAAATTACACTGAAACTGCTGAACGGTGTATGTGAGCTGGACTATTTGCAGCACAAACTCTATTTAGCTACTTAACTTGGTCAAATATTTTAAAAAGGCACAGAAAAAAGGTGCTACAGTTTGAGATGACAGTGAATGCCTTTGACCTGCCTCACCTTAGTGTTGGTAAAGATTTTCCCAAACGTACGACATAATCTCCAGAAGAACCTGGAGAACTCGTGCACACAGGTGGATGAGGTGACGTTGATGCGTCCTACAATATCTATAAGCTGTGGTAAACTGGACAAATCAACAGAATCAGGTCCAATGCAAATTGAGGTAAACTTATGTTGAAATGTACACAAAGAATACAGTCACTGAACGGATTTCAAACTGCACCATCATGCCTTCTATATATAGTGACTATAAATACATATATATATATATACACAGACACACATGTATATTTTTCAGAAAAATATGTTGTTACATATTAAAATATTTAATTATAAATAAATTATAAATTATATGAATATAAATATACACGTGTAATGTTTGTGTATTTATATACACATAATAAATAGACAGAACACACACACACATATTATGCAAACAAAACGCACACACACGCACACACGCACGCACACGCATGCACACACGCACACACGCACGCACACGCACGCACACGCACGCACACACACACGCGCACACACACGCGCACACACACACACGCGCACACGCACGCACACGCACACACACACACACGCGCACACACACGCACGGGCACACACACACGCGCACACACACACGCGCACACACACGCACACGCACGCACACACACACGCGCACACACACGCACGGGCACACACACACGCGCACACACACACGCGCACACACACATATAAATATGTATATAATAGATATAATGAATAATTTGGGTGGGATGAAGAGAAATCTTTGGATGATGAATTCTTACAGTATAAACAAAGACCAAATAGTTTTTATGAGTCGTCCCATTATAATGAACACATATGCATGCCATTTAACACTCTAGAAGTCTGAGGTGTGGTGCTCCAGCATGAGTGGGTGACCCAAGTTCCTGTCTCCACCTCCAATAAAAATGGCAAAATCTAAAGGTCAAAAGGGAGAAGAGTGTGTGTGCGAGACATGAACTTACAACTGGTTGACCACCCAGAGCAAACTGTCCCATCCTGTAGTTCCTTCATGCTGGAGCTGATGATCATATAACTGCAGCAGAACAGCCAACTGCTCTCGACTGCCCACGATGGTGGCCACGTCCTGCAACGGGGAGGCTGGCCGCGGGAAACGGGTCACTGTGAGGTCATATGCACACACACAGGAGCAGATTTTAAAACCAAAAAAATACATCAAAAAAGCATAACTGCGCAAATCATCTGACGCGGCCGCCGTGTATAAATGAAAGAGCACTTTGATAGTGAGCCCAAAACCAGAGAGCAACCTCAACATGGCAGGAACCCTACAGTTACAGTCAGGCGCCAGGTCTGCGTTGCTTAACGTGGCCTGACTGAGAATGTTAGCGGAAAACGCGTGCGTGTTAGTGCGTGCGTGTGTTGACATTGGCAGACCCTCACCCTCGATTGGAGGCATGTCTCCCTGTAGTTTGGCTCGGCTGGTAAAGGGGGCGTTCTGAAGCAGCACCGCAAACAGAGACGGGATGAGGGACTGAAGCGCTGACAGATAAATATGCAGCTTGTGTTCATCTAGACCATATTCACCCTGCTGGAGGAAGAGGGAGGAATTTAGGAATTAAATAACTAAAAAAGAAAAAAAAAGTAGGGTTGGATATGTTGAGCTAAGTTACTTTGTAATGTCTCTTAAAGACCTGAGAACAACTGCAACACCTGACTAACTTTTGAAGATTTTAAGAGTCAATTATAGAAAGAATATTTTATTCTGACAATTCAGTCCATTCTATGGATTCAAGATTCCTTTTGATAGATATAAATGTACAACATTTAAAAGTTTGAAGTTTTTAATGTTTTTCTCTGTTTCTGTATTTTTTTCTGTTTACAGAGGCTGCATTTATTTAGTGAAAAATAAAGTAAAAACAGATATTTTATGAAATATTATTACAATTTAAAAAAACTAATTTCTATTTTTATATATATTTTAACACATAATTTATTTCTGTGATAAAAAGCTTTATTTCAGCCAACATTAATGCAGTCTTCAGTGTCACATGATCAATCAGAAATAATTCTAAGATGCTAGTTTTGTGCTTAAAGGGGTCATACGGTGGTACATACACCTTTTCAAGCTGTTTGGACTGAAATGTGTGCTGGGAGTGTGTGTACACAACCACCGTACAATGGTAAAGATCCATCAGTAGTTTTATTAAATTACAAGAATAAGTTGCCCCTTCTGAAATCAAACCATTCTCAAATGCATGTTGGTGTGGCATCACACCAACAGAGGCCACGCCCACAATATTTGATTGACAGCAGCGTGTCACACAGACTGAACTGGAGCCTTCATCAGACCGAGACGCAGACACAAGTAAGACTCCTAAGAGATTGAGGTGTTTTGTTGTTGAATGTATTAATGAACATAGCAGTAGTGATTTACTCCCGATATCTGAGTGACTGAAGACGCAGAGGATTAACGTTACGTTTGGTTCTGAAGGGAAACGTGCCCTTGATCGACCGAAATGTGTTTATGTTCGCGCGAATCATTCATGATCCAGCCTCACCTACAGAAGCAGTGAATATAATATCTTTTAATGAATCTTTGCAAATCTCCTTTCCTAATAATGTGCTAATTAGCAACTTTCACTATGAATACGGCTAAAAAAAGATCCTCCGAGAGCGACTCTGAAAAGAGGGGCGGAGTCAGCGGAGCTTGTGAAGATTTAAAGGGGAAGTACACAGAACAGAGTGATTTCTAAAGAGCTGTTTATGACAGTTGAAAATTAGCGTTTTTAAAACTATGAGAAATTTTAAAATAAACTATATTACAAACTTTCCATTGAGACCCTAAAGAATCATATTAGCTTGTGGAAAATTGCATTTGTATGACCCCTTCAAGATATTTATTTACATTATTGTCAAATTTTGCTCTTTGACAAAATAATTTTTCTTTTTTTTTTTTTTTTGGAATAGAAACTTTTAAAATAGAAACAGTCACTTTTGATCCTTGCCAGATTTTTTTTCTTTCCTTTCTTTCTTTTTTTAATTGAACTGTAATGTACTGTAGAATTTTTATTCTAAAGATATAAGATATAAATGTAGCGTATTTAAAAATTAGATTCCAAAAATGCAATAAAGTGTTCAAATTCTATTCTATTCTAAATTGATTCAAATATTCCATTCTGAACAATCAATTCTGAAAAAAACTTTCAGAAAATTCCTTTTTAAAGATTTGGATTACTTGAGTCTTTTTACAATCCAGAAAAAGATCTGAAAGATTCTATTGTAAAGATAAAAAAAAAATCCATTTTAAATATTCAATTCTAAAAAGATTGAAAGTGTGTATATATATATATATATATATATATAGTCTAAACATTCTATACAAAAGGAATTAGTGTGTGTGTGTGTGTGTGCGGTTGCTGACTTTCACCTTGAGCAGCTTCTCGATGCGTGTGAGGAGGGAGGGGATAAGCTGAGACTGTAAGTTGCCCAGTTCTGTGCACCATGCAGCGAAGGCAGGAATGAACACTTGATGGGTGGCACTGACCACCCTCTCCGATGGATCGCCCAGAGACAACAGCATCAGCTCAAAGCCCTGTTACAAAGCCATATACCAAATAAAGCATTCATACGTAAGGAAACACTAGCAAAGTAAGTGTAAAAACACTGGATTGTGCTTGAGACCAAAAAACGCACACACCTGGGAGTATTTGTCTGGGTCGTCAATGTAGCCCATTATGATGCCCAAACTTTTTACCACGGCCTCTCGGACCATATCGGCTTTATCTTCCGCTAACATTTGCTGGAGCATGGACAGAACAAGAGAGCTTCGGATCTCCTTCTGTAGACACACACACACATACTTGTATTCCCATCCTAGCTCTGAACTGCCTACACGACATCTTATTTTGTATTCTGCTGTGTTTGGTTAAATGATTAAGTGTTCACACTCATGAGGTAGTGAGTAAACATCAGACACACCATAATAGACTGGAGCATAAAAGACAAAAAAAAAAAAAAACGCATAACACCAACTATCAGAGCGCTGTCTGTGCCAAATCAGTTCAGATGTGTAGGCAAGTTTTTTTTTAATATAAAATAAATAAATGAGCAGCCCGTTAAACCTTACGACTGTAACACTACAATACACAGCCAATGTAAACTCTAATATGCAAATGTGGTCCTCAAGAAACATTACTCATTAATAGAATTATTTATAAGAATGCAAACATTCAAGGTCACTTTTTTAAAAATAATTCAATGTGCCTTTGCTGAATAATTAAAGCATTTAATTAAATAATTAATAATAAAAGCCTAATTTCCTTTAAAAAATGTATTGACCCCAAACTGACAGAAAAATTGTATTCAGTATATGTATATATAATTCAGAAAAGATTGAAAGTGTTATTTTATCAAGATTCATATACAGTATAACATTCAAAATATTAAATTAGAAAATGTTCAAATGATTCTATTCTAAACGCATTTAAAGATTTTATTCTGAATATGAAAATCTTACAAAGTAAAGATTTTAAAGTCTATTTTACATATAACAGATTTTTGATCAATTTAACATGTTCTTGTTGAATTAAAAGTTAATTTCTTCAAAAGTAAAAAAATAATAATAATACAAATATTTTTGACCTCAAAACCATATAGTCAAAGACTGGAAATTTTTATCCTTAATAAATCCTTAATAAATATGCAACTTGGAGAAGATTGAAAAAAAAAAGATAAAACATTTAAAAAAGATTCTAAATATTTATTTACAAAAAGCTCTATTCCAAACAAATTCAGGGATTCCATACTACACATTAAATGCTAGTCAAAAAAAAAAAAAAAAAACACTAAATATGTAAATATTTAAATGCAAAAGTGATTCAAAGATTCCAATCTAATGATTCAGTTCTAAAATGATTCTAAGGCTGTTTCAAAGCACTAAACGAACAGCCTGCTGAGAGTTCCGACCATAATTCTATGATGTGCAGCCACCGTAAACAAACAGCATTCCTCCATAGCAACACACTCACGCGCATGATCAAAGCGGACAGATTCTGCGCTATGCTGACATTCAACGGTTTGATTGTTTGATAATTAGTCTTTGATTATTTCAGCATGCGCTTGCTTGACTACCACTCACCGCAGTTTGGCTAGTGTGATCTTGGACATCTAGTGTTTTAGTGATCACTATCTGTGACGTTGTTGAAAGGCAAACATGATTAATGTGTCCCAGTAAGACTGCTTTTATATTTAGAGGAGCGGAGTCTCTTACTGGTAAATAAGGGGCCAAGGCTCCACACGCTTCCGCCACCAGAAGTCTTCTCTCTGGATACTTGTGGTTGATCTGAGTGAGAGAAACACACATGTGACACAGACGTACACAGACAGCATAAGACACAACACGGTTCCAGCTCTGACCGCAGGACTGCATACCCACCCGTACCCGCTGTAAACCACATTAGCTCATATTTTTCAGTGTTAAACGCTGTAACTGTTTAGGTTATTTCCTCAGCGGAAATAGGTTTCCATGTGGGGAGATGTGTATATGCTGTAATTTTGAAAGTTTACATAAAAACTAACAGTAAACAAGGGATGAGCACCAAGCCATGGCGTCTACAGTAGCTTCAAAATGTTTTTGGGCCACCCACTGAAATTATAGAGTCATTGAAGAAATGACAGAATATATTCATAAATACATAACGGATAAAACCTTTCTGAGAAATGTTGTAATTACATTTTTAAATGAAAGTTCTGTTATTAATTACTCACCCTCATGTTGTTCCAAACCCATAAGACCTTCTTTCACCTTTGTCCATAAGACCCTTCCGAACCTCAGCACTTTATTCAATAAGTTCTTGTCTTCCGTAAAAGTCTTTGATGCATGTAAACAACAGTACCATGTAGTATGCGGACAAAGGTTTTAAGGGTTTGGAATGGCTTGAGGGTGAGTAATAATGACAGAATTTTCTTTTTTGGGTGAACTGTCCCTTTAACCAATTGGTCTCTCAATAATTAAATGAATTTAAAGGTAATTTTTTTAAACTAAAGAATAATTATTAAAATCTACAAATATTGAAATGAAAAAGAAATTAATTAATAAAAATTTGTGTAATAACACAAATGCCTTAAAAGTCAAATGATTAATTGTTCTTTTTTTTTTTACTTAAGTATTGATTTTTTTAAGTAAGTATTAAATTATTATTTCTATTTATTTTTCCTATGTCCACAGAAATCAAATGATTAAAGTCTTTAATTCCATTTTGAGAAATATTTTTTTAATGACTAAATATTTGATAGAATTTTTTTACATTTTGTTTCAAGAAAGGTAAAAATATTCTATTATAAAGATTACATTCTAAATAGATTCAAAGATGAAAAAATATATATATTATATATAAATATAATATATTTTTTTTCCATCTTTGAATATGTTACATACATTCCAATGTAAAAAAAAATCTTCCAATATTCTATTATAACGACTGCACTATAAAAAGAGTATAACATTCTATTATAAATATACAAATTCTATAAAAATTCCAATATTGCATTAAAAAAATATTCACTTTTTTATATTTATATACAGTCAATATCTAAAGATATTTCAGACCAAGAACCATATTTTATACTTCTATAGTACATTTGTTTACTGATGTAAGCAAAGGTTTTTTTGACATCAAAAATAGTTATAAAGTAGTTTTCCATTACATCTTTACACTTCCTTTAACCCTCATAAACAGTAGTTTATTGTGCCACTGCATCTTCTGTATGTAAATCAGCCATGCTTTGATGAGCTAACTTCATGTGAATTTTCACATATGAAAACTATTACAGATGTACAGATAACAAAGTTCACAGGACGTTAAAAAAACATAGTTTTGACCACTTGGTTTGTGTGAATGACAAAGGAATTCCTGCTTTTACTCTAGCTTTTTTTTATGTGGTGAGTGTGTACGAGTACAGAACTAACCTGTTCCCAGCACTGTGGCAGGAGTTCGGCTTCCACCCGAGTGGGACCCACATGTCGGGCAAATGCCACACACCCAGTCAGAATCATCTGCCTGGAGAGGAAGATTACAGCAGAGTGTCATCAAACTCATAACAAAAGCCATTTTTTGGTCTGTTTACACATGCGCAGATGCCCAAATGGCGCACACACCTCTGCTCATCGTCAGGTCTCTTGATAAGATTAAAGAGGATGTGCAGTAGCTGGTCTCTTTCTTTGGGCTCGGGATGCAGACAGGCCGTACACAGAATGAGTGGAATCAACTCCTGTGGACACACACAGGAGCGCAGGTCAAATGATATGCAATGCACAGGAAAAATAAACACACACAAGTATTCAGAGACACGTCCCAAAGGGCTCGGACAGGGAACTTCAGCAGGCAGGTTTTTGAGGATACAGGGAAAAACTACTCTATTAAAGAAACACCTTCACCACAAAGGAGAGAGTCTACAAGCCACTCAAAAACAGCACTAACTAGGGCTGGGGCTGGGCGATTTATCGGATAATCATGGCATGTTTGCAGCTATGTTGTTGGTGCTAGAATATATAAGTACAAGTATATATTTAATATACAAACATTTTTCTTAAATGTATGCATGCATGTGTCTGCATTTATATATATATACATAATAAATATACATACTTTTAAATGCGATTACTGTAACTAGATCTTTACTTTATGATTTTTCCATTTTCTGTTGGACTTTCAAAATTTCTGTTGGGAAAATAATTTTTATAACATGACATTCTCATGTTTTTTTAGGCCTAGAAATCACTCTCTTGAAATTCTCTGATATTTTCAGGCCAACAAACACCTTTATTAATTTTTAACTAGGTTTGGAATTGAGTTCTTTTAACTGGAAAGTTTGGTTTAAATAATAAAGAATAAATATACTGTATATATTAAAAAATAAATAAATAAAATACAGAAATATACATTTTGTCAAAAGCTTCAAAAACTATTGATATAGATCGCGTGTCTGCACTTGTGTGTATGCAGAAGTGCACAAATGTGACATTCTCTGAAGTGCGTACAAAGCCATTTAGCCATGTAAATCAGTGGTTGTTTACCGTGAGGCGCAGTTACGAAAGAAAGCCTCACCAGCACGACAGATATCGCATTACAGAACTGGCAGCGCGCCCTTGGTACATGTCTCATGGCCAAACAGCGGTTACTAGCCCTATTTTCCACGAAGATCCAGAATAGAAACAACATATCAGGAATCGCTCGAAGATCCGACACAGAAGTGTTTATTTTCTTTAGATTTATCTCATCTTGAGACATGACTGTGGGCAGACCTCAGCCTCAAACGGACACTTTAAAGTGAAAGATAGTTGAGCAAACATGCGGCAAGACTGCAGGCTGTTTGACGCCGTACTTGTTTGTTTGAACGGCTCTTTCAATGCACCCGCTTTTGGGGGGGTGTGGGGGTCACCTGCCAAGAGTTAAAAACCATAATTTTAATCGGATGACAGAGATGTTATGAAACTAAGAGTTGGTCTGTTGGAGACGGCAATGAGCCGTATCATCAGTAGTGACTTTGTGTGAGTGTGGCATTACGAGGCAGGAGTGTGCAACGTCTCCTGCACCTGGAGGAGAGCTTTCAACAGAGCCATGTTTATGAAATATTTGATTTGGCTTTGGTCCAAAGTGAAAGTGTGGAAATGTGTGAGTGGAAATGAAACTTCTGTGGAAGAGCTACTGGGGAAAAAACCCCAATTAGAAGCAGGCATTAAGAATGGGAAGAGCTTGGACCTATAAATAAACTAACGCACTAATTATTGGGCCCTGTTTAAACAGATGATTTTTCCAAGGGAAAATATAAATAAATAATACAAAAATAAATAAATAATAATAAAATAAATTTTTTTTTGAATTTCGATACATTGAAAAAACAGATTTAAATATTAAATTCTCGTTGCATCAAATAACATATATCGAACTTATTTCTTGATGGTTCTGACACTTTGAGCAAAAAACTTCCGAAACATTTTACAAAAAAAATTCCATAAGTATTGTTGTAATTAATAAATATCGTCTTTATTATTTATTTTATTTTTTACAATTTATGAATATGTCTTTCAGTGATGTATTTTAAAGCAAAACAAAGCAAAACACTACTTATAATTTAATTTAGGCCCTTTTTAAACTATAAAGATAATAAAAATATACTACACTGAAATAAAATAAATCTTATTTCATTAAATAAGAAAACATTGAACAAAGAGTTCTAGGTGGTTCTTACATTTCGGCCAATGAATTTACACGGACTTTCTATTATTTTATAGTTCTGAAAAATAATCAATACTATTATTTAAAATAATATTATTTTATTATTAATAAATACAAACATTTTTGTTTTAGACTTTGTAAATAAAATGGCTTAGTAGTGCATTTTGCTGGACTTGACTTGAACCATTTATAATAAATATCAATTTGTTTCATGTTTCTAAAATCGAATGCAATAACATTGGTGTGTGCCTGAAGTGTCAAAAATGCAAATAATTAAATCCGTTCTAAAATACAAACAAAAAACTAAACAAGAACTTGTACATTTGGATTCCTTGTCACTCCAAATCGTTTCCCATGAAAACTTGCATTTGTATGCAAATTTTCAGTAATACCGTCAGCCTGCATCGACTCATTCTTAAATACAAAAGGAAATCAACTGCTACACATCAATATAATTACCAGCAGAAAGCAAAAAGGCCCAATCAGAAATACACCCACATATGCAAACACTCCAGACATAATTCTGCGAGAAGAAAGGGAGTTTTGGACTGTTGCAAACACACAATGCAATGTCTTATCAGTTTTACGTGGTAATCAATAACTCCAATTGCATTTAATTCCTTATCTTTACAATAAAGTTCTTGTAGGTGTACAGATGACAGGGATTATATTGCAAGGCAGGTGTTCCAGCAGCGCCTGATTAGTAATTGTTATGCACCAGATGGGGAAAAACTGAGGGAGTGTCAGAGTGTGTGTGTGTGTGTCTGAATTTAAGGAAGGAGGTTACAAACCCAACAGATTTAACAGGCAAAGCTCAAAGTCCAGTTTAGGGAGGAGGTCTTGACTCCTCGTGTGGTGTTTGTTTTCACCTGACTTCAAACTGGAAAGCATCTAATCCATCTTAAACTGTCACCTGTCTTCTGTAAAACAGAACTGCCCTATGCAAATCATAGGGGCCCCGACAGGGGAAATGCTGTGGAACTTGCTTGGAACGGTACACACCTTTGGGTCTGCTCTCGACAGATGTGCAATGTGTGCATGTACCTTGTGTGTGTTTTTTTTTTATGTTTAGGCATTTAAACCAAATCAGCTCTGCAATGGGGAGGCAAAGAAAACAATTGAACAAGGTTTCACCATCAGCTGAAAGGCAAGCACTGAACTGCTGCAGCCTGAAGCACAGAAAAAAAACATCACAGCATAGAAGAGTTCCATTGGCTTGGCTGTCAAATGTTACATTTAGAGTCTGAAATTGCTATTCAGTTCCTCATTTAAAATTTTTGCTACTCACTATCTATAAAACAAAGTTCAAAATATACTTTTTTTTTTTTTTAGACAAGCAATGTTTGCAGTTGTTGTAAAATATATATCTGCGCAACTTTGACAGCAACTGTAAATGGAAAAAAGTTGGCCTAATTAAAAGCATAGTTCACCCAAAAAGGAAAATCACCTTCATGTTGTTCCGAACCAAACTTTCATTCATCTACGAAACACAACGAAAGATATTTTTGACGAATTCCGAGAGCTTCTGAACGTCGCAGAGACAGCAAGGATACTATCATGATCATGATGTAAGTTTATGAAGCTATGAGAATACTTTTCCATATCGGCGTTATCGGTTTCATGCGTTGTTTACGTATGCGATACTCTCCAAGATATAGTGCTATATTGGACACGGAGGAGTGGGATTTGTTGAATAAAGTCGTCGTTTTTTCTTTCATTGAGCACAAAAAATATTCTCATAGCTTTGTAATATTACAGTTAAACCAATAATGTCAAATTTTTTCAACGACGGTCTTACAGGTTTGGAACGACATGAGGGTGAGTATTTAATGACAGAATTAAATTTTTGGGTGAACTATCCGTTAAACTATATGTATGTACAGAAAAATAATATATTTCAAATATTATTACCAATTTTATAAAGCGAACCCATTTTTTTTTGTTAATTAAATATTTAACAAATTATTTACTGAATGATGTTGCAATTTATGTTTTTTTGAAACAAAAAACAAACAAACAAACAAAAAAACAACAACAGTATTTCTTACTAGGTATTTTTTTGACTCATTTTCCATTACCAATATTAAAACTTTCTTAAATCAAAATACATTACATTTTATTTATCTATTTTTTTAAATGCATCAAAATTAAAGGTGCTTTATGAGATGTTGCAGGATTTTAGCTCAAACCGTATGCATCACCCCTTGATCGTCTTGCTGTCTGCCCTCTGAATACACTGGGAAAAAACCCGCTCTAGAAAGACAACACAGAGGCTGGAATACCAAAAGAAACACTATGGACACCACAACAAAAAACAAACTTCAGCCAACCAATCGGCAAGAAGAGGTGGGGTTTAAGGCGCATTAAACCTTCATGCCGAAGTTTGTTTTTGCTTTGGTGCACATCCTGTGCCCATAGTGTTTGCAAGATTGCATAGAGCACCTTTAAGTGACTTTTTCTCTTGCAAAAAATTTTAAACAATCTTGTTTGTACTTTTGCAGATATTTTTATTGTTTTAAGCAAAAAGAAAAAAAAAAAAAAGACCAAAATACTAAGCAAGAAAAACCTTGCAACATATCTCCAGACACTGTGGATGAATTATGATCTCACGGATGAGTTATTGACCACACTTTGGTGCTTTTTTTTAACGAAAAATAAATTCACAAATAATTACAACTATAGAATGTAAAAATTTCCAATCCATTTTTTTTTAATGAACGCATTTCTTTTCATTTTTATTTTATTTTTTCATTCAGCCATGGCATGATGCAATCAATCTGATTGTTCACACAGCTTCATGTGAAAAAAAAAAAGAGTCTGTTTTTGGTCTACCGTATTCGCATGTATATGAACGCAAATCACCGAGACAAAAAGTGTAATGCGACTGCCCCTTAAGATTTCCCACAGTTCTGAGTTTTTAGGGATGCCACTTTACAGCATGTCTGTGAGTAGCAAAACAGCAACACGCATCTTAATAGACTTGCTTACTGCTGGAAAAGGAAGTTGGGGTGGGTCATAATAAAGGGTTTTTCCCTTATTCTACTGTCAGTAGCCATTTGGTATCAATATTTGAATATCCCGTGTGCCATATTACCCATCAATATTTTTCTGTTATGTTTTCCAGGAAAACAAAAACATTTTTAAACAATTTTGGCAAAGCTGAAAGAAGCTAAAATATAAAAGCAGAAATAATCATAATGAACCACTACTACGCCATTGTCAAATATTGGCCCTCATTTTCCCAGTTTTGTATATGTTGCTTATTTTGGAGCATTTATCATAAATATGGCAACAAAAGTTCAAATATTTAAAAAAAAGCGAATGTATATAACCTTTAATTAAAACCTTACCGTTTATATATCATTGTTAACTACTAGAAATACTAATATTACAAATAATAATAAAACTATTATTTTGAATGACTTACTATTTTTTTTAAAAACATTACATTTAGAGCTTTATCAGTTTAGAAATTCAGTACAAAGCAAAATCTCACAGTTGAAAATCAATCGATCAATAAAAAAAACAAATGCTTAAATGGAAACGGAGTCACTGTCAACTAAGGAAGATGATGGAAAGCCAAGCCAACTGAAAGGTCAAAGATCACACGCATGATGAAGGAAGCAGGGCTGATGGGAGAACGTGCCGATGTGTTCCACTCACCTGACAGAGGTGCACAACCATTCTCTATCGGAGCAGTGAGACGCATGCACAAAAGCAAGAGAAGAAATGAGTGAACAGAACAAAAGAGAGAGAGGTGGATTGGGTTTGGGGTCTAGAGAGAGAGACAGAGAGAGAGAGAGAGAGAGAGAGAGAAAGAGAGAGAGATACACACAAACACAACTGCAATGGAAAAAAATAAGTTGAGTCAACATTGAATTAAGAATAGAATGAGAGGGAGAGGCCAGCCGCAGTGGACATGAAAGTGGCTGATGGAAGATGAGCTGGGACTGTTGGGTCAAAAGGTCATGGATTACCTCTCGCTTGGCCAGCAGGACATTGGGTACGATGTGTGGAAGACATCGGCCCAGCATGAGCATGACGCTCTGCTCGCTGTCAGCTATCCGGGACACCTGAGAAACGAGGACACGGGAATTAGGCGCAAAAAAATGTGGCCACATAAAGGCAAGCAGAGGCAAAAAAGTCAGACATTTCATTTAATCACACGTGGCTACAAATTACTGCATAGCTGCAACCCGAGACCCTTTTCTGCTTTTGTATTCTGGACACACAAGACACTGTGAACTCTCAAACGTGCTTATTAATGCATTCCTGGTGATTCTGAAAGGCATTTACTCGCCCCTCGTGACAGTTCAAACCATTTTGACATTAACAAAATAAGAAAACCGCATAAAAGTTGTGCATGTGACCCAGAAATCCTGTCATTAATTACTCACTCCAAATCCGTAAGACCGTCGTTCATCTTCCGAACACAAACTAAGATATTTTTGATGATATCAGAGGCATTCGACCCTCCGTAGACACTGAAATGATCCCAGTTCCAGAAACATTGGTAAAACAGTCCATGTGACATCAGTGGATCAACTTCACTTTTTCAACATTTTTCATCTTTAAAACTTCAGGCCATGTTCACAGCCAACTCAAAAATTGTAATGAATTCTCCTTTTGTGTTTCATATAAAAAAGAAAATGATAAGTCATACTGGATTGAAAGCACATGAGGGCGAGTAAATAATGGCTGACTTCATTTTTACATGTCACAATAAGTGCTTATGCTTTTGTACCTAGTCCCACTCACCTCTGAGCCCAGCCTACTGTCAGCAGACATTCGACAGAAGGACAAAAGTGCTTGGTGGAAGGCCGGAGACAGCTTTCTGCACAAGCAAACAAAACATGATTTAACAAGCCACCTCCACCTCCGGTTACCAATAACTCGACATATTAGCCCAGCTTTCCACAGCACAGAGCAAAACGCTGATAAAGGAACAGTCAAAACAAGGAGAGGGTAATTTGTCTGAATCAGCCTCTTGGGGTAAAAGTCCAACCAGAGCAGATGTGCAAAATGATGATGAATGGAATATATGGTGCCTGTCAGCGCTGCAGTGGCGCAATGGTGCTTAATGCAGTGCTGCCACCTAGTGCCATAACAGCTATGTTAAAAAAAAATGGCTGCATTGTTCATGGTTAAGACAATCAAAAGAATTATTGACTCTTATGAAATACTTTTCATGGGCATCATTTACTAGAGTGACTAAGTGTACTCCGTGGCTGATTTAAAGTTATGATTTTCCATTTTATAATAACTACCCAAAAACTCCTATCGATTTGTACTGTGCAATAGTTTAGGGCTGGTAATATGTTTTTCATGCTATTAAAAGAAGTCTCTTATAGTCACCAAGACTACATTTGACTGAATAATTTTTTTAAATATTATTACAGTTTAAAACAAGTGCTTTCTCTTTTACTTTATTTAACAAATTTATACCTGACAAAGCTGAATTTTATTAGCAGCCATTAATCCAGTACAAGTGTCACATTGATCTTTAAGAGATATCTTTATAATATACTGATTGGTGCACAAGAAACATTTCTTTGTATCATTAAAAATATATATATTTTAGTATCATATTATTTTAATGATTTTAATTCATCATGTTGAACTAAATAAAAACGAAAAACATTGTTTTAGTAATTAAAATTCAAGTAACTATTACTTTTTAATAAGTAATATAAAATAATAATAAATTAAATTTTTACTCTACAACTATGTATTTTATTTTAGTCAACATTTATTTTAATGCTTTTAATTTTAGTGAACTAACCCAGTTAACAAATCTATAATATTACAATATTTTTGGAAACAATTACTTGTTTTTCAGGATTCTTTTATTTAATATATTTATTTAATTTATTTAATAATTTAAATAATATATGGTAACACTTTATTTCAAGGTTTTCTTGTTACATGCTACATGCACTATTTATAATCACAATCAATTATGCATAACTACAACCAAGTAACCCCTAAACCCTAACCATATATTAAGTACATGTAGGTGTATATATATATATATATATATATATATAGTTATAGCATAATTACACTGTAACAATGTAACAATGTAACTTAAAGTGTAACGCCAACCTTTTGAACGGCAGTGTTCATCAAAGGAGGGACTTATTTCTAGGGATATTGTAGAGACATGGAGGTTGACTTTAGCAACCAATTAAAACATATCAGAAACCATAAAGCAACCATTCAAATCATCAAAGCTCTGCGACAGCCGGTTTGCAGCCCAATGTTTGGAAAGCTTTCACCTTAAATGTACCTATTATGATAAAAATGTGGCCTAGATAGAAAGTTCACTAAGAGCTCACTTCTAATAGAGGTTTGTTTCTTGAGTGCTTTTTTTATGCATCTGTGCATCTCATCACCTCCTTTTTTATAGGGATAGGAGTGTACACTGCGAATAAGGAAGTGCTGGTTCTCACCTGTTGGGCTGGTCAAATTGCACAGAGGTTTTACCCTGCTGACTCTGAGACTTTAGTTTGCTGTGAGGTTGTGTAGTAGTAGTGGTGCGTTCAGTGCATTCAGTAGTAGCAGTAGTAGTGGTGGTCGAAGTCTTTGTAGTGTTGGCATCCGAGGAGCTGTCAGTTTCTGTGACCCCTCGTATATCCAAATACTGTCCATTGTCTAGTGGGGGTTTACCACATGGAGTGTCTTCTTTAGACTTCAGTGCAGACGTGGGTTCTGATGAAACATTCCTTTGAAGCGCCTGGATATCACTACACACACACACAAAAATTTGAAAATGTCTTCATATAAAGTTTCAACAAATATATTAATAATAATTTTTTAAACACCAGATCAGCATATTAATGTGATTTCTGACCATAATCATGTGACTTTATTATATTTAAGATCAGCTAAACTTTAAAACAGTGGCATAGTTTGTAGGGTGGTTGATGCACTCAATAATAATAATAAAAAAATAATAATACATTTATAAATCAAAATAAATATAACATCAAATTATCCTATACATTTTAACAATAACATACTTTGCCCAGTCAAAAAACTACATTAGTTTTAAAGTTTGATTTTTTTTTTTCTCACAAAGAAATATGGTTTGTATAAACGTCAGCTGCTGAGATCAGACCCTGCAGATATTAATTACGCCAGTAATCACAGGTCCCTGCTCTGAGCTCTGATTACACAGGCTCATGCAGCAGGTTTCTGATGGCTCTGATTGAATTTGGCCCACAGGCAGCAAGCGATGACTCTTACCTTTGGAGCTTTTTGATCTGTTCAGCCAGACTCTGTTTCTCACTGTTCAGCAGGCTGATCTGATATTCCAGCTCCTGAACCACTTCCTCCTGCTGCTGCTTCTGTGGATAGCAGCGAAATGACTTAAAAGTTTCAAAGGCAAATTTCTGACCGGAGAAACCCATGACTACTCTAAATCACATTTTAGACCCTAGAGCATAATGTTTAATCAAAAATCCCTTTTGAATAGATATTATACATGGGGTTACTAGGATTTGGCCATATTCTGATTATGCAAGATGTCATCTAAATGCATTAACCTGATGGCTGATTGAACCGATATTCCAGGTACTAGGAAAGTGACTAAAATAAGTTACAATGTGCCATTTAAATCAGACTTTTTTTCATTATAAAGGCTAAAACAGAATATACAGTCCGAAAGGTATGTTCATGTAAACACGTAAACAGTTCTTTTTTATGTAAATACCTGTATAGCCTCAGTTTGCTGCATAAGTTCCTGGTTAAAATAGTCTCCTGGGAAGTCATTTGGGTCCACATTGACTGCCACATCCACGGTATCCCGATGCAATGGCAGACTATTCCCACAGTTCCTATAGAGCTGCAATAGGTCTGGAGGTTTGGGAATGTTTAGACCTACGTCATCCCACAACTCAAAATCCTGCAGAAATAAAATATTGTGAGTACCAGAACGAAATAAGATACTAAAATAATGTGAAAAAGGAATATGTAATAATATATTTAACGCGTTAATTTAAATTAATTAATTACACAAAAAATAACGCGTTAAGTTCTTTAACGCAGTTAATCCCACTTATTTTGAACCGCGGAACGTTTCTCACTTGATGATTTTCGGCGGATCGATTACACTGGAGGCAGTGTTGCCAACTTACTGACTTTGTCACTAGATTTAGCGACTTTTCAGACCCTTTTGGCGAGTTTTTTTTTTTTGATTTGTCGACAAGTGACAAATCTAGCGACTTCTTGGACAAACCTCAGCGAGTCTCTGATAGTGCCGCGCACGCGCGAGTTCTTGTTTTCACAGCGCGCGCACACACCTCTCTCTCTGCGTCTGTTCTGTTCAGCGCGCGGCTGTGAGGAGCAGAACTTTCAGTGAAAATAGATATTATGTTGCTGCTAACTCTATTTTACTTGTAAATATAGCCCAAATCACAGCATAAATCAGGATATTAATCCAGATTAACATCTTGTAAGGTAGAGCTAGTTTAACCTAATAATGGGGTGCATTTCAGT
>JAUMHG010000076.1:8519689-8531199 GCA_032359395.1 Enteromius anoplus
ATTAAAATGCGATTAATTTCGATTAATTAATTACAAAGCCTCTAATTAATTAGATTAATTTTTTAATCGAGTCCCGGCCCTAATATATATATATATATACAATATATACATACACCCACAAAATATTACCTGATCATCATTTTCATCAGAGAATGTGATGGATGTTAACTTATATTCATTTTTCAATAAATACTCATTAACTAAAAAATTTAAGGCCCTCTTCTCAAGAGGGCGGATAGGTTCCTGAAAGAAAAAAGGAAAAAGGTAAGTTCATGTAGATTGTTTTAAACTAATTGCTCATAATGAGCTTATTAGATAAATAATAATAAAAAAAAAGTAGGGTAACCTGAATTTCAGGACTGGATTTGTAGTTTTTTCTCTCTTGAGAGGGAAT
The DNA here is from genome assembly GCA_032359395.1 of Enteromius anoplus. Classification (NCBI taxonomy): domain Eukaryota; kingdom Metazoa; phylum Chordata; class Actinopteri; order Cypriniformes; family Cyprinidae; genus Enteromius; species Enteromius anoplus. Next base: position 8,520,084 of record JAUMHG010000076.1, read on the forward strand.
CTCGCATTCTATACATAGAGACAGAAAGAAAGAAACAGAGAGAAAGAAAAAACGAGTGAGCTGGAAATTGATTTACAGTGGACATTACAAACTGCCTTTAGGAATGAGAGCAGCTCCTATAGCAGAAGGAACTGAAGTGTGTAAAAGTTGAAAGTACGCCACCTGCAGCATGAGTCAAGTTGGCACGAAGAGCCTGAATGGTCTCCTTGGCTTTCCGCAGTTCAAACTCCAGAACTGGACCAGGGGGAAGTGGGTCACACACAAACAGGCATCCAACCAAGAGAAGGGAACAAAGAAACAAAACAAAAAGGGGGGGGGGAAAAAGAACAAAGGATGGCCATGAAAAAACAAAATCAAAAAAAGAAAAGAAAAACGACAATTTTTTTAAAAGGCTGAGGCAGAACCAAAACAGGGGCATGCACACTATGGATCTAATGAACACATGCAGCAGAGGTAGCTGGAGGTTGCCAGACCATCAAAATATTTACAAATTTCGGGTTTTATTTTCTCGCAAATTCACTAGCTGCTGTCTGACCAGGGATTTAGAGAAAATCAAAGTCTGTTTGGATGAAAGGTTAAAAAAAAAGTTCCTTTAGATCTTCTAATTCCTTCTGACTTTAAAGCTGAAGTGTGTAATTTCTGTGCCTCTTGCATCATCTAGCACTGTCCTAAATAGTGCGCTTTAAGTTAATTCTAGCACTAACCATTGTGTACATGCGCCCATAAAGTTCACATGACCACAGGAAGGTGCCATTTTAGGTCGCAAAATTGTGTGCCAACTTCACGTCTACATTAGCGGTGTAACACAAAGTGTACACCGTGCCATTTGGGATGGGCCTTATCAGTATCAAAAGTACAGTTTTCGGAACCAGCCGGTACTGAAGTTTTAAAATGTCCAGCCCTGACGTCCAATGTTGACGTGTCAGATTGTTCAGGATGCAGAGATATGTTTTGACTGCACCGTGGAGACTTTTCAGAGGAATCAATCACTTACGAGTGTTTCTTGAATATGAAACAGACAAAGGTCTACAAAAAGAAGCCTTTCATAAATAAATCATGCTTTTCTTAACATAAAAAAAATCCTAGCACCTCACAGGATTCAGTTAACAATCCCAAATATATACAAACGCAAATCCTAAATCCACCAAAACCAAAATCCACCTGTGGTTCGCATTTGATCTTTGTTGTAAAACAGTTGTTTAATTGCTAAAGGATTTACTAGTGTGTGCAAAACCCCGCAGCGATCCTGCTACCGTGGACCTGCTAGACGAGTTCTAACACAGGCGGTGTCTCAGTCCGCTCGCTAATTTCTAAACCAAATTTGGGATCAGAAGAACTCTGATCCACTAACAGTAGGGGAACTGATGATCTTGATTAAAATGCAACATGTAATGACCAATATTCTTCTGGTATCGGATGCCAAAATTTCCCAGATCAGCTGATTTTCACATGTTTTAGGAGCACGGCAATTTCTAGGAAACAAACATTTCAGTGTACTGGGAGAATTGCTGCACAAGGATTTCTAGAGCCACGTATGAAATAGGGAACGGATTGAGACACAGCCAGAGACACCAGGAAATGGAAAGCACAGGACACTTTGCATGACTGTACACTGATGATCAGCAGGTGGGACTCCCACAAGCTCTGCTTCCTCATGTTTTCTGGAACACCATCTATCTGAACAGGGCCAGATAAAGAAGAGGGGAAAAAACAAAAAGATGAATTCAAACACAAGAGAAATAAATAATAATTTGGGGAGTGATGGGGGAAAAGAAAAGCTAAGAGAAAGCTGAGCTCAAATGGGACAAAGACACATTTGCTGCTGATCGACTCGGCACAGGATGCAAGTTTAACAAATGGAAAAATGTAAGAACAAGCAAAAAAAAAAAAAGAAGAAGTGGCAAATGTGTGCTTGCCTGGATGGTTTGTGGTCCAGTATTGGAAAGAGAAATACTGGAATAGAGACCCATCAGACAGCCAATAAACCCCAGGTCAGACAGCCAGGGCTGTGCTCATCGCTGAAGGGGTCAAGATTTGGGAACAGATGCCCAATTTGGGGTGCAAAAGTAACCTTATTCTGCTGCACGGTTCCTTAGGCTTTCTACTTACCCATAATTAGCTTTCAACTAAATCACACTTATAACAGGTGCATAAAACCTTAAAAGCGCATGAAAAATCATAGATTATATATTTTAAAAATTTATTTGCTTTGTTTATTTATTACACAACAGGCCTGGTCACCACGCCAATTTTAAAGTAACAATCACGTACTTACGAACAATTATATGTAATATTTAATGACCAACTACAACTAAAATGTTTATTTTTTAAAAATAAATAAATATTAAAATAATTTATATATTTGATCTTTATTCGTTTTTGAGTATAAAAATAAATGTTATTTTAAAAAATACCAAAAATGTTATATTATTTAACAAACTATTAATTTGTTAAATAAGTTCAATCAACAAATATTTGTGTACAGCTAAGCTCCGAGGAGTTGTTGTTGTTGTTGTTTTTTAATGGTGGGAGAAGGTTGAAGATGTGCATTTTCACAGGAATTATTAGTAACAACACTTTTTGATCTGAAAAATATCTGCCAGGATAAATGTAGGAATCTGAAGCTTGGGAGGGACTAACGAAACAGAAAAAGCTCAAGGAACTGTATAGCAACCTAGCCAAGCACGTATCAAAACAGGGAAATGACGAGAGGAAACTTGAGAGTCAGAAAACCTTCTGCTCGGAAAGAAATGGGAAAGCAAGATAGTTAGTGTCAGTACAGCCCAATTAGACAGAAGGCTATTAGTTAACCTTCCTACTCATCTATAGAGACCACTCATCGCTGATGAAAGCGGTCAGTGAACCGTACGGTTTGACCCATGTGAATTCACAACAATCATGAATGCCAAGAATCTTGTGTCATATACGGTAAAACACTGACCAAATCGCCTCTCGTAAAAGAGTTTAACACAAGCCACTGAACCACTAATAGTTTCCAGAAAAATGGCCAGTAAAGCCAATTCCTTCTCATTTTGCCTAAAAAAAAAAAATGGCCATGTACTGTAACTGCTGAATTGTGTTCTTGGAAATTCAGGGCATTAGCAAACAGAAAATCTGGCTATTGCCAATGGTGGTCTATTATGACAAGTGCATGCAAAATGTATAAAATTAAATGGACTTAAGATTTCCCCTATTAAAAGTATCGTATGACACGAAGTTGGAATTCAAAAACATTTTTAAAACCAACCACATTACCAGTCACTGTGGCTGAGGAAAGTGTATTTACCTAGCAGCCAACCATCCCATTGTTGTATGTGAAGCGCACCGCAGACAAATCCGATATGATTTTCAAATACGATCATTAAGACGCTGTGGTTATTGGTTTTACGGATTAGATATGACTTTTTCCTTACCTGCCACTCTTTCATCCGTCTCCCGGTTCCCATCATCTGAATAACGTGCGAAATCCAAGGAGTCCAATGTACTGATGCTGCCAGCTCGATCTGGAAACAAACAATCAAACCAAAAATGCATGTTAACTTCAGTGATTGCCACCCATCTCCAAGGGTTTCATTTTCTACCCACAACAAAACACACCCTTATTAGATAGAACGCTAAACTAGCATTTGCAAAGAGTAAAGTGGTGACATTTTGATTCGTTTCGGCAAACTGAAGCAGTCAGCAGTTATAGAGAATAGGCTCTACTTAGGCCAAAACTTTCCAAAAGCACAGATCTCTTCGTCTGTCTGCACCGCTGGAGGGAAGATAGAAAAATATTGCCAACGTCAAGCCCCCACGTGGACTCCCCTATTTCTGCGTGCCAGCGATTGTAGTGGGTTGTGTACGCTGGCATGGAAACACTTTATTCAGCAACAAACCACGTTTATTTATTTCCGTGATTTTAGATGAATGGCCATTTAATAATACTGTTCAGGAACTTAACTATGCATTACATATTACCCATTATTTGCATATTTTTAAAAGGGACAATGTCATAAGAAATCAATTACTTCCTGATGCTTTGAAAAACTGAATTTGATAATGAAAGCATATTTTAACTTTAATACCTCAAAACATCCTCCCTGATACATAAACAACTTATGGAAATGCGTTTTAATTCGACAACTCATTACGGTGTAACCTTTCAGTTAAACGCCAATAATATCTATACTGTATTAATAAACATAGCTTGTCTAGGCAAACTGAGGCATATTTCTACTATTACACCAGAAGAAATTAAATTTCAGCGAAAAGAAGAAAAATTTTATTTAGGGATGTTCATTTTAACCGTTTAACCGTTTACTGACCGATATGATTTTTGACTGATTAATAGGGTTGGGTATTGTTTAGGGTTTTTTCGATACCGGTGCCAAATCGATACTTTTAAACGGTTCCAGTGCCTAAACGGTGCCTGAATCGATACTTTAAAAAATAAAAATGGTAACACTTTATAATAACTGCACACTGTGAATCATTAGTTAAGCATTAGTAAATAGTCAGTTTATCCTTTATAAAGCACTGTTCCAACATTAAAGAGCAGTTTATAAATACAGCTATAAATGCCTCATATGTACTACAAATGAGATTTAAAGGCTTAGTTATCTTCCAAACAGAACAAATAAAAACAACTCAGAACTATTCATTTTAATATGCAAATAAATATGAAACTGTACAACTGTTCACTTGAGTGATTTATCATGAAATTGCAGGAAAGGTTTAAAAAGTCTATTAATAAAGTATCTGAAAAAGATTTACTCGATGAACAATACATTAAATTACATTAAATAAAAGACAAAATCAATAATAAATGAATAAATTAAATAAGCTTATGAAACAATAACTAGCATATGATTCAATGCCACAAGTCTCAAGTCAAGTGAATGAATCATCTTATAACAGGCATCCAATACTGACTTCCGGTAAAGGGGAATAACCAATGACATTTGAGATTACAACTAAAACAGCAAGCCCCGCCCCACGACTGACAAAAATAAAAGTGTTCGCGCAAACAGGTGAGAGAAGATCGAGCGCAAGAATGATCGCGTGCAGATGACATATCATGCACGCGCGGGGTTTGAAATGAGCCAGCTTCAGTGGTGTGCTCGCTTATTAATGGCATAGATTTGGCGCTATAGATTTCTTGGGTTTTTATATGACTATTTTTAACCGGTCACAGGCGATTATCCTTTCTAACTGAATGAAATTCTCATTTAAAATAATGTTTTCAGTTAACCGGTTAATAATCGGAGAACGAGCGTCGGTTACGAGGAATAACCAGAATGTATAGTTTTATTCTCTTCCTGCTGTATGTAGCAGCTCTGTGTAGAAATGTTAAGAAGTCTTGAACAAGACTCCTCAAAAGTTGATCAAATTAATAGAAAGAAATAAAAAAAATGTAATAAAAAAAAATAAAAAAGTGAATTGATTTAATGATTGTTGGCACAAAACACTAGACAAACATGACAAATGTAGCACTGAATAAAATTAATGATAAGGCCTCTTTAAATGCTTGTGCTCTCATCCATTTTCTTTTACTCAAGCTAAATATCACAATGACTTGAGCATGTGTCACATGACGGCAATAAAGCTCATGCACTCAGTCCTGTGACTGGAAAGCTGTGCATATAGAGGAGGGACAACCTCAGTCCACCAATAAAAATGAGAAATGTTATTGTCCTTCAAAAAGGTGTTTTTTTTTTTGCATTTGTGTGTGTGTGCATACCAATATGAGTTTGCATTCTGTATAAATGCAGTTGACTAAATGTCAAGCGACACTCCAGTAGTTAAATTAGTGGATCTGCCTATCACAGCCTTGCACAGAGAAGTATTGATGAAGGAACAGTTTGAGACTCTCTCTCTGGGCGTGACTTGAATGACAATGCTAGGATCCGACATGTGAGAGAGCCGCAGAGCTGTGCTGAATAAACGTCTTGTCAAACTGGTTGACAGGGAGGGGCTGGCGCTTCTGAGAAGGCAATATGTGAGCTTGACCTATGCATAAGACGGAAAGATATTAAAGGGCTCCTGTTCAATATGTCAGGCGACGAGTCATGTGACTCGTGAGTAAGCGATAAATGTGCACACATACTTGCTTCTGTGTGGTAAAGTTCCATAATAAACACTAAACTAAAAATGATAAACGGTTTGATGTTAAAACACTTTCTCACTTTCTAGTTTAATGAGCAAAAACTAAAAAAAAGGGAACATCAAAACATTGATCAAAGAGACTTATGTAATAGCTATACTACTTAATGTTATTTGTATGATATATGCACCAGCCAGGAAGCTTGTGTGTCTCATCGTCACTGAGCACAAAGGACTTCACATCTCCTATCAGAATTTGGATACTAAGTGTTTTGCATTAGCAAAACAACAACATTTTAGCAGCTCAGGAATCAGAGGGCGTGAGAAACACAAGCTAGGAAGACGTGGTTTATACAAAAAGGAGCCATTTAGTTTAAGACACAGGTTACCAAAAATCAATCAATTAAGCATTAACTACAAAGGAAATGGCCACAATAGAATCAAATTAATCAATCATAGCCACACCCTCAGGGCCACATAAATGCTCCATCTTTTCACTTCAGCTATACTGTCTGCATGCACCATAGAAGTGAAAGTCTTTTTACCATATAAAAGCCAAAAATGTCACATATTCACAAAACATCACCTGACACCTTTGCTCAGTAGTGTATATTGACTGACATATGGTTTTAATAATACTTAATCAAATTATAATTGTAGGTCTTTATAATATAAGTGAATATAAAAGCAGTAGGTCAATGGAGGTCTGCAGAATATTGTATAGTAAGGATTTTATAACGCTGCATAAGGCCTAATGGTGTGTTCTGGTCTGTTTGCTATGTGTCTTTCAGAGCTCAATGAATAGGCTGAGGGGGGGGCAGTAAACTAGATTCTGACGACAGCCCGACAGCTGCTTCGCAAAAACTGATCCAACCAAGTCTGAATTGTGCAGTTTACAATATTCATTCAGCGTTGCTTCAAAACCTATCACGTCCTAAACACACAGAAGCCCTTTCATCCCTGAAACGCTTCTCAAGCGGATGCTGCGTCTCCCTAGCAAAGGATGAAATATTGGTGAGAACGTGTGAGGTGTTGATAATGTCTCTTCCAGCAACGACGTGACAGAAGCCTGGTTGAGAGCCATCTGCTCCCTCTCAGCTGGTTGCCAGGGTGGGTTAGTTCCATAGTGCTAATATAACCCTGCGGTTTCTGAAACCTGTGTGTTCTAGAAGCAGGTCAATACACAGCTGTCAGCAGCAATTAGGCACGTATTTAAGAGCCAGTTAGGTGCAGTTCAGTCTCCAATGCAGACTAAGTTGTAACCCAGTTGAAAAAAAAAATACTGTTTAAATAATAGGGATTGGCTGACACAATCAGGCAACCCAGGTCTAGTCTTCTAATTTCAATAGCATCCCCCTCTCCCTGGAGAGCGGTGTCACTTAAGACACCGCACTCAGCTGATGAGGTCACATCCTGCCTTTTGGTCCTACACTCTTAAAAATAAAGGTTCTTTACTAGCATCGATGGTTCCATGTATTTAAAAAAAATATGTTTATGCATTTTTTTTATATTTGTATACAATTTGTATCAATTATGTTAATATAAATATATACATGGAAATACTTTCAAAATATATAGTGCATGTGTGTGTATTTATACATACATAATAAACATATATAACAACCATATATCATGTAAACAAAAACGTTTATTTTGGTTGCGATTAATCGTTTGACAGCACTAGTTTTGGAAATTAACCAACGGTTGACTTACAGTTTTTGCATATTAAACTCGAATATGAGAAAGTGTTTTAACATCAAACAAATGATCCATTTCCTTTTTTTGTTAGATAGTTCAAATGTTCTTCACACTAAGAAAACAAGGTTTTTTAAAGAACTGTACACATAAGGGTTCCCAAAATGGATCTTTTGAAATGTTCTTTTAGAATTTTAGCACTCTTGGAATTAGTATGGTTCTATTTTTGTCAAATTATTAAATTTTATAAATCAAATGAAGGTTTGCAAGCACTGTGGGAAGGCTGTAGAACTACAGTTCATGCAATTTTACGAATTCTAATAATATCAGAGCTAAGCTTCTTTGATGAAGGGAAGATGCTTGTCAAGCGAAACGAGACAAATACTCCCGATATAGTACTCTTTGCAATAGGCAGCTGATTAGATGGATTAATAATTGTTTGAACCGTGAATAAGCCTGCATGAAAGCCATTTCAACATGCCCACCCACATGTTCAGTCAGCAGCAAGTCACACAAAAACACCCCACAGAAAAACTGAGGAATAACCGTGATACAGGACAGACCGGAAAGCATTATATTTGATCAGTATTTCCTCATTCAATCAACCTGTAGAATACCTGCAGTGATTCCACAAGCTTCAGCAACCACACGGAAATTTTCCATAAGGTTATCATTATACAAGATTCATATGAAAGCAAAGGCTTGTGCACAGCAAGAGAGACAACTATAAAGATAACTATATTAGTTTTGTGTGTATGCGCCACTTTAAAAGCTCGAGTCTTGGCTGTAGTTAACATTATTTTAATTGTACTTATTTTATTTTTATTTTAGAATTCATTAATTAAACTATTGATTATTTAACATTATTTATTGATATTCTAAATGTCAATTTGTAAATGAGGGTTACAGTTTAATCAGCAACTTTTTAAAAAGTTAGAAAATAAATAAATAAATCCTCACTGGGTACACTGTATCACCGGTTGACAGCATTTTCCCCATAATTTATGCAATATTCAATATTCAACTGTCCAAAGGCATCAAACTTGCAACAGAACAGAACAAAAGCTTGCCTAATTATATGGTAAATGGCAATGGCTGATCAAGGTGGGGCTTAAAGGGCCAGCGTACCCGAAAAAGATGATTCATCGTTTACTTACCCTGATGTTGCAAAACTGTAAGACACTCTTTCTTCTATAGAGTATAAAACAAGCTATTTTGAGACATGTCTTTCTTGTCCAAATAATAGAAGTCAATGGTAACCAAATGTTTAGGTCGCCAGTATTGTTGAAAATATCTTATGTTTTCCACGGAAGAAAGACAACAGCTTTGGAACACCAGTTTTGCATGAACTTTCACTGTAGATAATGTTTTTTTGTAGCCTGTAATGGCTCTTTTAACCAAAGGCCTGATTGTCTTGCAAAAATCTTCAATCATTGATTAAACACTATACGATCTTGCAATTTTCAATCCACACTGCAACTACATGCAACTTAGTAATCAAGAAAAACAAATCCCAACGTCATGCTTTGAAAGGCAAATAGTAAGAGGCAGATGAGTTGCAGGCTAACAGATAAGAAACTTCATTTAGGAGCAAAAGGTATAAGAAACACAGACAACGAAAGGAATTCCTGATTACACCAAACATAGTACAATCAATCCCACGTATCACTGCACACAGTCAAGTTTTACATACCCCTTATATGAGCATCTTTTTTTCTCCTCTTTCTATCCTGCACCTGCGCCGCTGGAGTCAGTGGGAAGACTTGACATCACATCACACAACAAAGACACAATCCAGCACTAAAAATGCCTCCCCAATAAGCCTCTTGTTCTTGAATGCATTGGACTGAAACACGGCAAACAGCAATAGGAAATGAACAAGTAGTCTAGCTAGAGAACTAGTTTGAACGGCTGCAGTGTTGGTGTGTTTTATAGCTGTTTAAAGAGCAAAAGAGTGGCTTTATTCCAAAACCTAGTGCCAACCCTAGACAGCAACTGGGTATTAACTAGGGAGTAAGTAGTCTAACTAGACAGCAATTTTGTAAATTTGTTTATGTGCTAATTAGGTATCAAGCTCCAAAAACTAGTGAACTGCCTACTTAGAAAGCGGTTAGGCCATTCATTTGGGTGCTAACTAGATATCCTGCGACAAAACCCAGTGAGCTGCCTACCCAGAGAGCATTTTAAAGCACTAGATTAAATCTTAATTCAGAATAAGGTGGTCTCCAACCTGGTTTATCTAGTCTAACTGGTTTTCCAGACTGGTCAAGCGGAATTCAGCTAGTTTAGCTCGTCGACAAGCTGACAAGTGTCCAAAACCTGCCGGTCTAACCAGGCTACGAGACCAGTAAACCATTTTATACGGATTTGAAATGTTTTTCAAGCATGTGCTTTGCTAAGCATAGGTTTTGAAACACGTCCACAAACGTTACCTCATACAGAAAGACTAGTCTTTATTGCAGATGAAGCTACATTATAAACATATATTCTCATGACTTACTAAGCGGACCTCCAGGACCGACACCTTGCTCTTTGCACGCGGGTGGAGTTCCGCTCTGCCGCTCGAAGTTGCCTGGATTGGAGAAATAATCCCGCAGGCGAGGCAGCTCGCGCCCGGCTTCCAGGAGCTCGGTGTGAAGCTCCAGGGCCGTGAGGACGTACTGATCCCGGAGCAGCTGCGCGGCGATCGCATCCAGCGACACCCGAGTGTCCGCGCCTCCTCCTCCGATTCCAGCCACCGCCGCGGCCGACGCGGGGATACCGTCCACACTCGGGCTGGTTCTGTTGCTGGACAGCAAGACGGCAGGCTCGGAGTACGCCGGCGGAGAGAAGGGACCGAGACTGTGGCCTTGCGCTTCATCACTAGGGCTTCGCTCGGTGTCCGCGCCATCCTGCCTCTGCTCCGCTTCCTCCTCCGAATCACTCGCGTTAAACGGGTTGACATTACCCGCCGCCATTTTGCCGTAAGCTGTTCCGCCAGCTATATGGCTAATATGTGTCTCCGTCTTCCTGGACGGATGTCAAGAGCGCTTTATTGCTCCTAATCAACGGGGCTCCGGGAAATATGCTTTGGTTGGTGGGGCAGAATGTCATTTCAGCACCCCGCCTCCTCCCTGCCGAGACATGAGCGGAAATGACGTCATGCACTTCGACTAGCCTGGATCCGCCAAGATCAAGACTTATTTATCAAACGTAAAACAGCGCAGCACACACGCCAAGCAGCAGTCATATCTGGCAATGCAAAAAGAAAAAAAATATCTATCTATCTATCTGTCTGTTTGTCGTTCTAAAGAAACAAATAACTGAGTATATATATGTACATATATGTGTATGTATA
>JAUMHG010000076.1:8533725-8548029 GCA_032359395.1 Enteromius anoplus
TAAATAAATTATATTAATAATGTTTCTATTTCTTTCTTAGAAAAAGAATCAAATTATTGCTGGTCCACTTCCACAGTCCCACATGCTGTCTCTCCCCATAAAAGAACGGAGATCAGCGAAGGTAAAATATGTGTTTGTTGTCCATCTGTAAACATAGGCATCACTAGAGCAGATTCCGCATTTGGTGCCATGACCTGGTCAATCCGTTGCACAAAGACCCAGCCTTACTGTTTGGCAAGCCTTCAGTGACATGAAAAATGATTTGCTTACTCTGACTGGATAAGGTATCTAGCGGCAACCAGTTTATTGCTGGAGTGCAGATCTGTTTTGCATACACATTTGAGTTCCGAAAAGAGGTCTTATACGATGAATAATTGTGTGTTGTTACCATAGAAATATAACAGTACATTATTAATGTAACAGTTTTGTATTTCTACACAGGAAAAGCTGCAGGATGAGAGGAACAAGGAATATAATATGTTTCTCCGAAGGCAAGAGGGAGCACAGAAAATGGGGAAAACTTCAACTACCCCACAGGTTTAAATGGGAAAAAAACGATATTTTGTTGTTGCATAACCTAATACAACTACATTAATAAGTAACGTTCGCAGATGCCCTTATTGACCTGCAGTTGAGACATTTTTAAAGGAATAGTTCACCCAAAATGAAAACTTGCTGACAGTTTACTCACCCTCAGGCCTTTTATCATTACATCACTTACATCACGTTAATAGATGCTGTGTAATGAATGGGTGGCCGTCAGAATGAGAACCTAAACAGCTGATAAAGACATTGCTTATTATCCACAAAACTCCAGGTTATCTATTAACAATCTTGTAAAGCGAGAAGCGGCACGTTTGTGAAGAAACATCCGCACCACTGAGATGTTTTAACCATTATCTACCTAACATACTCCATGTCCGTAAAATTGCTTTCTCCAGTGGAATCTTCAGCAAATTTTCATTCAATTCAACTATTCTTTTAAAGTTCTGTTCTTGAACTTCTCCTTGAATCCTCAGCATATGTTGATCGTGTTTCTCTCAGGCACTGGAGAGAGATCGTTTTGGTTCTACTACTCCGAAGTACCCCGCTGGTTCTCTAGAGGTGCAAGCGCAAAGGGCCAGTCAGAGCCCGGAGAACACTATGTTCTCAAAAAGGGATGTTGCCACTCTGACTGAGCCCATTTCCGAGGTGCCTAAGGTATCAAGGCCACGGAGACACTGGGTAGAGACGCCGGATCGCTGGGGAGGACCTCACAGAGATCACACCAGTTCTGATGAGGAGATAGAGCTCCTAGAGAAAGAGAGGCACAAACATGTACAGGAAGACATGGGCAAAATTAAGAGAGGAGGAAAATATGAAAACAGGTGTATCTTACATGTTCTTTCTATTGTGTACCTGTTTATTTTGGTGGCACTTAGTAGTGGATATGGTTGTATTTGAGGAAGCATAATATGAATATTATTCTCCTGAGGGACTTCGGTCTAGATAGGTTATAATTAGGCCCATGTGGAACTCTGATGACTACTTTGATGCACTCACATCATTTACAGAATGATGTATCTGTAATTCTGCCCCATGCATGATATTGATTAGATTTTCTGCAATATTTAGAATGTTTTAATGTTTCTTACATACAGTAAAATATTTTTGGTTTATTTAATAATGACATTTTACACACATTACCAGAACATTTTACCATAAATAAGCACACACTATAGATTTTGCTACATTCAAATGTAGGGAAAAAAAAGTACAGATTAATCACAAATTAATTTGAAAAACTAAAAAAATCTAATTCATTGTGTGGTCAGATAGTTTTATACAATGGCTAATAAACAAGATAATTAAGTCTTACAATGTAAATGACTAATTCAACATACATTAAAAAACCAGTATTGTAAAATATTATATACGAAGTTGAATTATCAGCAGCGCTTACTCCAGTGATTCTTTATAAATAAATATATGTGATCCTAGACCACAAAACCAGTCATACATGTTGGAAATTAAGGTTTGTACATTATCTGGAAGCTGAATTAATAAGCTTTCCATGTACACAAAATTTTCAAGATGTATGGTTTGTTAGGATAAGACAAAGTTTGGCCAAGATACAACTATGTGAAAATCTGGAGGGAGCTAAAAATGAAAGTATTAAGAAAGTTTCCTTTACAGCTGTTCGTATCAATTCCTTAGCATTGCATATTACTAATAAAAAAAATAAGTTAATGGTGTTAAAAGTACAAAATATCTTCATGAACATGATCTTTACTTAATATCCTAATGATTTTTGGCATAAAAGAATAATCGATAATTTTGACCCATGCAATGTATTTTTGGCATACACTTATACTATATATACATATATTATAGTGAAAGATAATGTTTTAATGGAAAGAAGATGATTTAATGGTTTAAGCAGGGAGCAAAGCATTTTTTACAATAATATCAACAACATCAGCATATGGTGTTTTTCACAACTTGTAGCAACCAAACCAACTTTAATCTGTGAAAAATAACTACCATCACCATAGCAACATTCAAATAAAAATAACTTGAAAAGTTAAAGAGCCAAATTGAAGCAAATGCAGAAAGTAGAAGGGCTGTAATCTCAGTTAAATTTGACATCTTTCCTAGTAGACCCAGTCAATGCAGACAGCTGTCAGGAGAATAGACAGACCCTAACAGCACTTCAACTCAAGTACTGATCTGCAATTAGAGTAATAGGGGTTCAAAGCCAATCTTTCACTGAAAATAAAACTGCAGTGAATCAAATAGCTGAAGTGGCAATTACTCTAGCAGAAGTCTGTATTTATACACCCTCCTATCAATTCGCTGCCTTTCGAGTTCGCCCATGGTGGAAAAAAAGAGGGTTTTTAGCCTGGATTTTACCTTTAAGATTGTCTTTTGTTGGATTTTTTTCTAATAATACAGAGACAGAAAGCGCTGAATTTGGTGGATCGACTGGATTTATTATCCATTCTGTCAGTGGGTTTGTATTGATTGGTGTTGATGGAGACAGCTCTGCAGCAAGGGTCTTTAATTCACTTTATATTTGATGCATGTGACGTAATAGTTTAGCCAGGGCTGCAGAGATCAGGGTGTGTTCAGTGTAAGAGACCAGATGGAGTTTTTTTTTGTTCTTTTGTGTGATTTCTTTCTTTCTTTCTTTCTTTCTTTCTTTTTTTTTTTTGATGTAGTCTACAAGCACTGACTCCAGCACAAAGCAGATCTGTCAACGAGCAGAACACGAGTGAGTTTGCTACAGGACTCATGATTGGTAAGACAAGTGTTGGGTCAAATCCAACTGTATGTAGAGTACATATAAAAATGAGTGCCATTTCTAATGTGTAACTGTGTTTTTTAGGTGCTACTGAAGGGGATGAGGCCTCTCAGAGGAGGAAGGAACGGTACAGACTGGAGCTGCTACAGCAAATAGCTGAACAACAGAAGAACAAAAGGAAGTGAGAAACATCAAGTATTTTATATGCTTATTGCAGTCATTTGAATTAAAACCTTTAAGGGCTCAAATATTCAATTTTACAGGGAGAAGGAGCTAGAGTTGAGAGTGGCTGCAACAGGCGCTGTTGATCCCGAAAAAAAGGTGAAGGTCCGGAGGTTTTTAAATATTAACTGTTTGTTTATATATGGTTTCTATATTAAATTTAATAGGTTTTATTTTAAATCAATATGCATAACATATCTAGATGTTTATTTATGTTATATTATGTTATTTAATATTTATAATTTAAGATTTGAATTTTAGAAATAACTAGGAATGTGCTGCTTATTTTTAGGACCATTAGCTTTTTGTTTGTTTTTTTTGCATAATGACATTTCCACGTATATATTTAAGTAATATATTTTTTGTTTGTGCATTATTTATATATAAATGTAATAATTAGGGCCGGGACTCAATAAAAAAAAATTAATCTAATTAATTAGAGGCTTTGTAATTAATTAATCGTATTTTAATCGCATATAATTTTTTTTTTCATATGGATGTTTAGTATACCATTGAATAATGACTGAATACATAAGCTTAAGCAACAAAATATTGTTTATTTTTGTTCAACCATTATTTTTGTGTAATTAATTAATCTAAATTAGCGTGTTAAAGTCCCGGCCCTAGTAATTATGTATATATATAAATATATACATGTAAAGACATGCAGATTGTTTCTAAATATATAATGAATGTGTGTGTATTTATATACACAATTAATATACACAGTAGACACACATACACAAATATTATGTAAACTTTTTTTTATATGATTAATCATTTGACAGCACTAAATATAATATAATAATAATAATATGATACTGATGAAGTAATAATGAATAACGAAAATGATCAAAATATTTCTTGTCATTTTGTCTTTAAGCTATTTAAATTGTTGTGAAGCATTCAGTATCTCTCACATTAGACAGAATTTGAGTAAATAAAGTAGACTTTGATGCACAGCCGTCTCACCTTGTTTCTCACAGCCGGACAGAATCAAACAATTTGGTGCCGTGACCCGGGAGCATGAGGGCAGGAAAAGAGATGTACCCTACCGCCCAGGGCTGGGTCTGGAGGAGTTCAGGGCTGACTCTGCCAGGCGGCTCAAAGAAGAGAGACCTCCACAACCACCAAAGGAGAAAGCACCTCCTGAGAGACCCCGTGTTGCTTTCCAGTCCCCATCTCTAGACCACAGCACTGTCTTAAGCCGGCTGGCTAACACACCGGGCCTTGGTCTGGAGGCTGGAGCAGGGCTTGGGGCCAGTGATCGCGCCCCTGTTACTGAAGACAGTCTGAGAAGCCTCTCAAGAACCCTGGGGGAGATAGTTGCCCCAAGGTTTGTCTTCGATTTAAAGTTACGGCTTTAGATTTAGCACTGTAATAACAATTGTACAAAAAACCGAAAGATAAAATATTTTAAACTGTGCCTTAATGTGCTATAGACAGGATTTTATGTATCTTTAGTGAAATATGTATTTTTTTGATGTCAGAATTACAGGTGTGGCTCCTCCGTTGGGTCCCTCCCTTGCTGAGTCCTATCAAACTCCTTATGATAATGCATATTACTATTATGGAGCTAGAAATCCTCTAGACCCCAATCTGGCCTACTGTAAGTAGCTTAACCTCCTATATCAAATTTATTTAAACTAAATGCATCTGTGTTGATTGCATGTTTAATGTGATTTGTTTGTTTTTTTGTTCGTGTTAGATGGTCAGCCGTCACTCATCCCTCCAGAAGCACAGTGGCCTTCCTCTGGAGGCCTCACACAGTAAGCATGAAGCAATAAATCATACAAAAGTTATTTGTCAGAATTCAGTTGGTTACATGACAGGGATTTTACAATGTGTTTGCAAGTGGCTTAATCAATTGTCAATTAATTGCACCTCATATAAAACAATACATATTAAAATAAAAAAGACAAAAAAATCGATGAATTTCTGAATATATTTGAAATCAAAATGTTTGAGTAACTTGGTTATTTTTTTCATTTCAAGTTATGGTGAGGAACCAGTAGGGGGCACATTTATTCAGACACAACAGAATAACACAGTTCTTATCTCTGTCTCTCTATAGAGCAATCAGCCATGCTGGAGTTGCTTCATCAGGCCCAGCGTTCTTTCCTCAGGAGAGGCTGCAGCAGCCCAAGGAAAATGCTGTTAGCTACCAGGAAGCCCTAAAGCAGCAGGTATCCTCACAATAATTTATGTTATGAGATGAATTATCATAGAAAGGGTGCAGATGATTTTAATTTAATTTATGGAAGTGTGCACTAACAGGGTTAAACTGGTTTACATTTGAATCACCAAAAATGTATAAATTAACATTTTTTAATTCAGAGTTTTATTACAACAACGAATCGAGTATAAATAACAGATTATGTCAGAATTGTGATGTCAAAACCTCAGACATTGAACCAAAAGATCAATTCATGATACAGACACATTTATTGAAACTAGCTACTTTTCAAGATAATGATCAAAATAAATTAAATTATTATATTATGTTGGATTGCAACATTGCAAAGACGTCAACATGTCTGCATCGAAAGAAATTTACAAAAGGTAGTTTTAGGTTTAAAAAATCTACTTTTACTATTTCAGAGAATAAAATGCTGAAATAATGTTACGTTGTCATTAAGTGTAACACAAGATTTATGTAAAAAATAAAAAACATGCTTATTCCAACTATTAACAAATATATAAATAAATATATATATTTACAAATATATAAAAGAGCAGGGGAGCATATTTAATTGTACTGCTTTTAAATTAATTAAAAACAACTTACTTATAAATGGGCAAAACCTAGGATAGTGGCAAATTAATGTAAAATTAAAAAAATAATAATAATAATAAAATAGTTTTATATAGTACAAATAATTAGTATTTAGTCTTTTAATATGTCCTCAATTGATTTTGTTTTTGTTATGTTTCTGTTATGCTTCTTGCTTTTATTTCTTTAAAGAAAAATCTATACTGTTATTGCCCCTTAACTTTTAAATGGTACTTTAAATGCTATCTAATAGTTTTCCACTAAGCAAAACAAATGAATTTGGTGCTTCTAATGCTTTTAAAATATTATGGGACATTAAAACGTACCCTGGTGATGTACTGTTGCAAAGCATATATGTTACGAAGTGATTCGCTTGATTTGGCCGCAGGTTTAGGTTTAGCTCAGTGGGATGTCGGATGATATCTTTATATCATAATGGCTGTGGACACAGATGAAGGACTTAGGGAGGACAAATTGCATTATCCTCCTCCTATTTCCTCAGGGGAGCTTTGATACGGAAAGATATATAGCTATAGAGATGTTTGTTTAACTGTCTGGTTGCAAGATCATTGAGTCTGAAATAGTGCAGTGAAGGGTTTGAAGACGGATGGCCTTGAATGCTAATCCGTGTCGAGTTTACCAAGATCTTCAGCAGCCTGACAGGAAGAGATCTGAGGGGAATCCGCTATTTCCCGAGGTAAAGTGATTCTAGAGGCAGGTTTAAAGTGGTGAACTGAAAGTTTGAACTTTCCTCCTTTAAGTGTACTTTAAAGTCTGATATTGAGTAATACTACTTGTTACGTTCTTACAATATATGACATTGAGCTTTTTTTTCAGGCAGGCAACAGCAAATCCTTTTTTCCCTCATCTGTTTAGTTGTTTGTAGTTAGAACAGCATGAAAAAACATAAATAATTCAAATCCGATTTGTGGAAATGTGTCCGATAGGATTTGCGTTAGAGATCTGAAAAACAAATCGGATGATGTGCACTGTGAACAAAGCCTGATTGTCTAAATTGTGCTGCTCAGATTCAAGAACGGCAGCAGAGACGGCATCGCGAGAAGGTGGAGAAGGAGCTGTTTGATGCTAAAATAAAGGCTGAGATGAAGGCCTACGAGCCCTGGGGAAGAGCAGGAGGAGGAGCCCCTCTTAGGGACGATCATGGAAACCTCATCAGTACGCATTTAGAGTTCACACGTCACTCAGTCCACTCTCTGTCTACACTTAATAAGGCTTTAATTAAAGCAATCCACAAACGGTGGGCCGTTAAAAAGTTTACATACCCTTTGCGGAATCTGCAAGATATGAATTAATTAAAAAATAATGGATTATGCTGCATTTACAGTTGCCACAGATATTTACATGTATCTGTGTTTCTGTGGTCATGGAAATCTAGACAATTTATTCAGTCCATGCTATATTTTTACAGGTGATTTGAAACAAATGCATAAAACAAACGTGGAAGCTTATGATTCTGGAGGAAGAGTAGCCCGGATTCCAATGTCTTCAAGAACAGGTGAGAGATTTGAATGGGAATTGCATTTAGCTTCTGCGATGACATACACTTAGAGCCGGCTATTAGCTGGTATATTTAAAACTAATCTAGTGAAATGTATATTACAGTTTATTATTTGCTGAAATATAAATATAAGAAAAACCCTGATTCTTGATACTATCGTCAAACCTTTAAGAAGCCAAAAATAAAAGTCCTCTGCATGCAATCCTTTTCTGCCCCTGTAGAGCCTGCAGGTTTTTGCTCTCCTCTGCCGTCTGTGCAAGCCCGGGGTAACCTTTTCAATGAACTACCCACTCCACAGCAGCTCTATGATCAGGAAAGGTACAAGGATTGTTTGAAACAGCAGGTACGGACATTCAATCAACCTAGGATTTTGCTCTCTGTGCCTTTGGCCTCCCGTTTCACTTTGTCATCATCTTTGGGTTGAGCAGATCGAGGAAAAGAGAAGAAAGGCAGCAGAAGAGAGAGAGCGACACAGGCTCGAGGAAGAGAAAGAAGAGAGGCGGCTGGCCGAACAGCGAGCTCGGATCCAAAGGGAGTACGAGGAAGAGCAAGAGAGGAAGCGTCAGAAAGAAAAAGAGGTTCTTGTTTTGCAGTTCTATCATGGCAATCCCAAAAATGGCCTGCCGAGAGGAATATGTATTCACTTTGAAGCACTGGGCTTGCCCCAGATTGAGTGTGTTAAGCTTGAAATAGTCTATTCTCTAAAGGCTTTAAACCCAGTGTCCTAACCAAGCGTGACAAAAAACAGCTAACGATTAAAAGCTTTCCCTTATAGTCCCTAGCAACTTTTGAATGACTTTGTATGGGAAAAGATGCTTTTTAGCTTCGTAATGGTGTTGTTACAGCATCTACTTCACGTACAGTCACAATTCCACAGCCTGAATAGATTTAGATCTGTTGTCAGTGAAGCACAGCTCATGTTCAAACCAGTTTTCTGGCTTTCTGTTAAATCTGATGTGACATCTGTGTGGGGAAATTCTGTCTCTGTCACAAGAGATTCCAGATTCCTATTGAAATGATGATAAAGGAAAAAGGATACATGAATCGAAAATTAGATGAACAATGATACAGTGCAAATTAAATGAAAGGGACAGAACCCCGTGATGTGCTGCTTTTCTGTCCCTATTTTACAGCAAATGGACAAAAATGAGGAGTTGGTCAGGCAAGCCGAAGAGCGTCGTAAAGAGGCTGAGAAAGTGAAGAAAGAAGCAGAAGAGAAGGAAAACGAAGCCCTGAGGAAGAAACTGGAGAGAGAGAAACCAAGACATCTGGAGGAGGTGAGGAGTGCACATAATCAAGTGTGTTAGATTTGTTCATATGTGCACACAATGCTGTGCTGATACGTTATTTTTAAATGCCAAAAGGTCCACAGGGCACCATCACCGCCCCTACCAGCCCTGCAGAAGAAACTACGTCAGCAGACGCCCAGACCTCCATCGGTGGAGAGCCACCGCTCTTCTGCCACACTGTCTGTGAGTAAAACACAAATATGTCTTGCCTCATAGACAAATTATTATGGCAATGCTTGGGTTTTTATTCAGTTATGGGCACTTTTATTTATTATTTTTTTAAACTCACTAGTTGACTAGTTGTCCGTTAACAGTGTCCAGGCATGTTTAAACTCGCATCAGGGGAACTTTTAATTATTTATTTCTTTTTTTTTTCTTTTTTTCAGAAAGTCATGAAAATTTCACTACGTTATTATTGTCATTATTATTTACACCGTATGTCAAATGTAATATTTCTCAAATAAACAAAATAATTTTACATTTTACACATTAATTTATATTTCCAAACACTTCGCAAAAACTGCGAAGAGAGTACAATTAAAAGAACCAGTTTAGAGAATTAAAAATAAACACCCAATTATGGTCCACATTCCAGATTATTCTTGACAAGAACCACCCACTTGGACATAAACGTCTAAGTGAATAACATGTGAAGTGACTAATTAGTTTTTTTTGTGTGTGTTTTGTTTCAAACAGATGCGATCCATGTCAGCACCCCATTCTCCCCCGGTGCCTGCACGCAAGAACGAGATCAGAGCCACAGGTAGTTTTTATCACATCCTGTAGCCACTGGAGCTGTAAAGGAGTTGAATCCCTGATTTGTATGCTAACTGTGTGTTTCAGAAGAAAAGCATACAGTGATCAGGGAGTTATCGGCTTTGCGCAGGCAGTTGCGGAGCGAACAGAGACGTCTGGAGGGAGAACTGATGCAGTCTAACAGAAGTGATCGCACCCCACCTGTTCACAGCAGGTAGCAAACATCCTGAAAAGACACATTCAGAACATGTGTGGTCTGTTAGAACCTAGAATGAAGTTCTTTTCCCTTCACCTCTGACCCTTATGTTGTACATATTGAACAGGCCAAGAGAGCGCCCCCCGGAGGTTGTTTTGGAAATGGCGAGACTACACAAACAAGTCCCCATCAGGAGGCCGGCTTCTCACACTACTGCGGCACTCAACCAGCAGAACCTGCAGGAGTTTAACCGTCTGAAGTACAGAGGTAAATGTGACACAGAATTTCCTGTCTTTTGCTTGAAAAACCTCTCTAGAACTCTTCAGCGGCTTTGTAATTTCACACAACCATGATGTCTCCCAGAATCCCATTCACCAGGCTTTATTACCTTCACTTAACCACCAATATCCCCGCTCATTTCCTGGTAATCACGCTCTGATCCTTTGTTAGTTTCAGTGTAATATCAACTAAACGACCATGCGCTCCTCAAATACCTATTAAGGTCACACATTATCACGCCGGTTAAATGAGTTCTTAACTCTTTTCTTTTTTTTCCTGATCAAGAAAGCTGACTGTATGGATGAATAGAGGAAGTTAATAATAATGAAAAAAATACAACTAATTGATTACATGAAATGAACAGAAGCTGGAAAATAAAATGCACAAGTAAATAGAAAAACTTTTTAAAAATGTAAAAAGCTACATGATAAAAATATACAAAGATGAAGTACAAAAATGGCAAAACCAAAGTAAATATAAACTAAGAAAAACAAATATCAGTGAATAGTAAAATTACTGAACTAAAACTGAAAATATAAAAGCTAATATAAAAACTAAAGGTGATTCAAAATGTGAATAAATACTGTAATAGGATACAAATAATACTAAAATAACATGGTCCGTGTCAATTATCCTTACATCCATAGAGAAAACACCTGGATATGGTTGAATAATACTATAATTATTTTATGTCCAATGTTCTGATGCTAATGTTGTATCAAATGGTAATGTGTTTATTATGAGGAATATCAGGTTCATGCCACTTATGAAAACTTTTAACCTTATTCTGTGCTCAGAAGATGGATTCAGCTGCTCTTCCTCTCCATCTTCCCACCTCATGGGGTGAACGTTCATATCAGTCTTCAAACCCCCCTGCAGGAGAGAAATGAGTAGCATCTCTGTGAACCGTGACTCAGCACTTGGCTCCATACCCTTGCTTTGTCATGCTCTTTATTTTAGCTCCGATTCTCTCTCTGCATCGCCGTGCCAACTGCTTTGGCCGTGGCAGAGCTGCTGTTCTCCTGTTGTGTGTGATGCACAACACTTATTTGCTGTATGAGTCAGTGTTTTCTGTGAATGGATAATGTTTGTCAGTGTGCTGCTTAATGTCTGTATTCAGCATCGCTGCATTATCTGTCAGTGAGGCTGTAGTCCTGGAGAAGAGGATGACTCTTATCTGTGTGTGTGTGTGTGTGTGTGTGTTTGTGTTATCAGATGGGGCATCTCGTGAGGAGGTGCGGCAGGCGTATCCTCACTCCCCTGGTGATGATCACAGTCTAGATATCCAGCAACAGGCTCTATTACGACAACAGCAACGAACCATCAACAGTTTAAGGAGGGGCAGAGCTGCTGGTCAGTCTGTTATTAAGGATTTTTTGACATTTTTATATGGTATATCATAGTACGTTATGATTTTGGTTTGTATGTTGTTTTTTTCTCTTCAGAATCTTAAAAGGGTGCATCACAGTTTCCACAAATACATTAAGCAGCACAACCATTTTCAACCGTTTTCTAAATATCAGTATGATTTCTGAAGGATCATGTGACACAAAGACTGCTGAAAATTCAGTTTTTTTCCATAGAAAGCACATTTTAGATTGTAATAATAGTTTACAATATTACTATGTTGCTGTATCAAATAAATGGCACCTTCATACCAAGAACTGACTATTGTAGTGATAACACTATAGTTAAAAAAAAATAGTTATATACACCACAACTATAATAATTTCTAAGAGAAGCACTATTGTTTTTTTTCCAGGTGATGAAAGACAAAACATTAACGGCCAATCAGAAACCATTCTGCTTAAGCTTGAGTATTTTAAAAAGGGCTAATATGACATTACTAAAAAGCTCATTATTTACTGTATTTAGTGTAATGCAATCTATTCATGCAGTTTAAGGTTAAAAACATTATTTTAAACATTTCTTTTTGCCCTGCCTTTCTGAAACATAGATTTTTTGCTCAGATTGGCCAGATATCTACTTTATTGTGATTTGTTGAATACCTCAAGCGTGTGACAGAAGTATTAGGCCCCTTTACACTACATGTAGGATGTACAGTAAGCTTACATTTCGGCGGCATGTAATAAAAGTTACACCTTCCTTCTGTGCATATATACATATTTGCTGAAAACAATTTTGTTAAATAAGTGCAGACTCATACAGTACCTGTGTTTTCTGGGCAGATTACTTTGACATGGTGTCTTCAGGGCAGCAGCATCGTGAGCAAGTGAGTTGCGTGTGCAAAACCCAAAAAAATCTTATCTGTGACCCATTTTTCGGAGCCCTTAAAGGGTATCTGCACTCTGTTCGTGCTGTCTGACGGTTTTGGTTATTGACTTGACGTCTTTATTGATGCGTTTATCTCCCCAGAGGCTGAATTCTGCAGAGGATCCAGGCAGACACTTGCTGTTAGACTCAGAGAGCGCCTTTATTAGTAAGTTCCCCTAAAATAAAAAATGGAGGGGAAATGTTTTACTCACAGATGTGTCACAAATACTTTTTCATGTGCAAAGATTAGACGACATTTAGAGTACGCCCACCAGTAGTATACTTACAGGGATAGTTGACATAAAATGAAAATTCTCATGTCGTTCCAAACCTTTATGACGTTTTCTTTTGTGGAATGTGAATAATGAGTAAATGCTGACAGAATTTTCTGGCTCTGTATGCATGTCTACTGGTGGGCGCGATCTAAACTTTGCACATGAAAAAGTATGTCTGTGTGACAATCGTGTGAGACGAGGATTTTTTAGGATTCCTAAAAAATATCATGCCTGCATAACATTCCTGTTAAAACTGTAGCATATTATTGTGATATTTAGTCCTGTAGTTTATGTTAATTTGAATCGTTTAGTAATATAATGCTATTAAAGTGAAAAGACACTTAAGTTTGGGGCATGTGGATTTACATTATTTGCAAACGGTAGATGTCTATGGGATGTTTTTACAAGTATAGTGGTTTGTATGTGTCAGTAGACATTGCGCGACACCGCCGTCAGACAGCTGCTGTCACTGCCACCAGGGACGAGTGGCAGCTAGTGTGACAGCTATGAATACCAGACAGAAGAGATAGATTGACTCTGGGGTGAGGATAATGCCTGTCCTCAGCAGCACCCCAGAGAGATCGAGAGTCACCTTGTAAATGAGTTCCCAAAACAGTTTCTGTCTCATCCATTAAATGACATTTCATTTGCTCTGTTTTAATTACCAAGCTTTGATTGCTTGACTCGTGCATGTTGGAGCTAGAGAGAATCTCGAGAGAGATTCTGCAGAGCCTGCTGTTGCTGAACATTTGTCAGCTGTAAATAACCAATCAGTTGTTTCTACACAGACCCCAGTGGCGGTTCATACCTTCTACAATCCCGGCGTGACCAAAGAGCGAGACCGGCAGTTAGGAAAGCAGACATGTCTGAAGTAAGAGTTCCCATTTACACACAGCTACAACCTCACTTGACAAAGGCAATGTCTTTTTCTGAAGTCTAGCTGACTTGCTTCTTCCTACATGGGTAGCCGGGGGGGGGGATATATAGAATTGTTGAACTTTTAAACTTGAGTGCCATATTTTTAGAATGCTATGTTGTGCAAGATTCTGCAAAAGACATGAGATGTGAATGCAACTGTCAGACATGTCCATCTAGCAGCACAGTGAAACCTCATAACGGACTGATTGGGAACACTCTACATACGCAGCAACTCCCATTGCTGGAGTGCATAATGGCAGCAGTTCTCTGCAGATGTTGTGTGTATCTCTTACCACATCATACATGTATAAACATATACATCTATTTTAAGGTCCCTCGGAGTGGACATCACTGGATATTCCGTCGTGATTTATATATTGCATTCAAAAGTCATTAAAGGGTTAGTTCACCCAAAAATGAAAATTCGCTCATTAATTACTCACTAGGGGTGTAACGGTTCACAAAAATCACGGTTCGGTTCGATACGATACAGTAGTGTCACGGTTCAGTATGTTTTCGA
>JAUMHG010000076.1:8555362-8581867 GCA_032359395.1 Enteromius anoplus
TAAATAATAAGACGGCAGTACTGACACACAGATATCTCAAATATAATAGGTAGCACACAAATTCTGAATGCCTTTGGAAGATCTATTTTAATATAGATTAATCTAGATTTTAAAAAATAATCTATGCCCACCCCTAATATATATATATATATATATATTTTTTATGTAACATTACAGTGTTTACTGTCACTTTTGATCAGCTAATAGTTTTTTCTTAAAGTTTTAATTTCTATTAAAAAAAACAAAACAAAAAAACAAAACAAAAAAAAACGTCCGACCAATAGTGTAAATAATATATCAAACGAAATTTCTTAATTTATTAATAAATGTAAAACATTTAAACATACTTTTTAGTTTTGTCAAACAATTACAATCGTGATTAATCACATCCAAAATAAAAGTTTTGTTTACATTATATGAGTGTACGGTGTATATTCATTATGTAAATATAAATACACAAACATACAGTATGTATTTAAAAATATTTACAGAAATGTATATATTTATATTACAGACGAATATTTAATATATAAACAACATATTTGTCTTAAATATATACATGTATGTGTGTATTAATATATATATAGTCATCTAAACTCATGAACAGTCTTGCAGTTTCATCCTTAACCCCTAGGGGCTTGGAAAGCCTCCGTTGGGAAATGCTGGGAAATGCACAATTCTGTGCAGCATCAGAAGTGTTTCAGCAGTGAATCAGACACTCACCCTGTCATCACTGATCTTGAGCACTTTGGTAAGGAAGAGCAGCAGTAGGTTAGTCCAGGCCTCGCGGTGGCTCTCAGACGTCAGGGTCAGGAAGTAAGCCACAGCGTCACTGCACACGCTAACAAACAGAAAAAGAGGCTGCGTTTTAGCACAGAGGATTTCAATATAACATCTTAAACACAGCCTTAGTGACCTCTGCCATGACCTCTGATAGGCTCCTCCCCTAATGTGTCTTACATAACCCCCATCTGCCCTGCAACTTCCTTCACTCATCATGACCTAATCTCACCTAAATCCCCTTTAGCCTGGTTAAGCGTGTCTGCAGGACTGAATGATCAGTGTTTCTGCAGACAAGGAAGTCAGAGTCCGACCTGGCCTCTTTCCCAATATTGCACCCTATTAGCAATGAAGTCTGAGAGTCAGGGACACTTGTGTTCATGCTAAATGGAAGCGTACAGCTCTGAGACTCCAGGATAGAGTGAAATTGGTGCTCAGCGTAGTTCGTTTCTCGTTTTAAAGCTTAATTTGTTAGCACTAATGTTTGTAACTCAACTAATCTAACAAACGATGCCCTAATGGTGCATGACACTCCAATCGCAGAGCACCAATCGCAGTTCAATAAAGCAAACCCACACACTCACTTCAGGAAGTGATCTTTGTCCATCATAAAAATAAAGAAATTGGAACGAGGAAGCAACATATATATTTGGATATATTTTGAATATACAAGCAAGTGAAGAATGTGTCATCAGTATTTTTTTTAGGGCCGGGACTCGATAAAAAAAAAAAAAATCTAATTAATTAGAGGCTTTGTAATTAATTAATCGAAATAAATATTTGACCTGAGAACACTGAGAAGTACGTTTTTTCTTATGTATTTTTTGTATACCATTGAATGATGACTGAATACATAAGCTTAAGCAACAAAATATTGTTTATTTTTGTTCAACAAAGCCATATATACTACACACAGCCGTTGTTCACTGACGAGCTGCGCAAAACCATCGCTGCGTCCGAAATCGCTTACTTCCCTACTATATAGTACATGAAAAACAGTATGCGAGGCGAGTAGTCTGTCCGAATTCAGTAGGCGAGAAGTACCCGGATGACCTACTGCTTCTGGCTGAATTCTACAGTAGGCTTACCATGAACACTTTCCTATCCCATGAGGCTCCGGGAGAGGAGGCGTCATATTAAAAAAATGGTGGAAAGTGGAGACGCGGCTCATTTTAAGTGTAAGCACCTCAGGAAGAAAACTTTGTTTATTGTGATTAAATTACACTTGTTTAACACAATCTAAATAAACGGATGACTTATTGAAAGTTTAAATTGTCACGCCGTTGTGACGACTCATGACACGTGACAGCATCAATATGGTGGATGTAGTACGTCCGAGTTCCATTCATACTACCCACATTCATACTATATAGAACGTACTGTTTTAACGGTAGAGTAGTACGTTCAATTTTAAATGTAGTACCTACTTAAGTATGCGATTTCGGACGCAGCCCATGTTCATTATCAGCTCGTCAATGAACAACGTCTGTGTGTAGTATATACGGCTCAATGTGAAATCACGCACCTGATGGCAATTACCACTGATTACCTGACCGGCTTTACTGACAAAACACGCAAACATATCGGCCGATCTGGATCGGTGCATCCCTACTTTCAAGTTCATTCAGAACATTAGAAACGCTAGTTGGTGCTCCAGTATAATCGGTCCGCCGAAACTCATCCAGTGAGAAACGTTCCACGGTGCAAAAATAAGTTTAACGCAAAAACAAAATTTAACGCGTTACTTTTGTGTAATTAATTAATCTAAATTAACGCGTTAAAGTCCCGGCCCTAATATTTTTGCTTTATTTTTCTAGTACTTTGTGTGTGTATTTGATTTAAATAAATTAATTTCAAAACTTAATTTTTAAAACATTCTTACAATTTGAAGTATTTGTAACTGTTTTCTATATTATTATAATAAAAAAACTATAGAATCCCGTTTCTGTCACTGAACGAAGAATAAAAAAGGTAACTGCTACTTTTTTATCACGATTGCAACATCTTATCTTGCAATTCGGACTCTTTTGTATTAATACTGATTGATATAAACTCACAACCGCAAGTAATGAATTCAAAATTCTGAGATATAAATTCAAAGCTTGTATCTCGCAGTTCTGACCTTTTTTCTTATAACTGACCGATACAACCTCACAAGCGTGAATTATAAAGTCAGAATTGTGAGACAGAATTAAAAAAAAAAAAAAGTTTCTATCTTACAATTAAGATTAAGATTAAGATTTTGTTTTCCCGTAATTGCAAGTTTCGATCTCAAAATGTATTTATTTAAATTTTTTTCTTGATTTGCTGTTTATTAATAGTGCGGTAGTTGTTTAGTTTAGTTATTGGATATGATTAGGGATGTAGAATAAGGTCATGTAGAATGAAACTAATATTCTAGTAATATGCATGCTAATAAGGTGTAACCCTAAAATAAAGTGTTTCCCTATTTTTATTTAAAATTCGAAATAATTTTACTGTCACTTCTGATTAATTTAATGCATCCTTGCTGAATACAAGTATTTAAAAACAAAAACTTTTTTTTTTAACCCTTAACTAAGGTAATTAAAGGCACAAATTAAACTTAAAACAAAATGTACAAATTTAGTTTAGGATTTTACACAAGCCACAAACTCCTATTTTGTTTCCCATTTTATTTCCCAGGATCTTTAAGATAATATCTGATCTCCGTTATAGTGGGAGCGTATTATAAAAATATCAAAAGATGTCTCCAAGCTAAATGTAAAAGATGCAAAGTGTTACAGAAGACAGCAACAGCTACGAGGATGTAATTAGCTGATTAATGTTCACACGGCCGCAGGGTCTGCGAGCGCAGCGGTTCCAGTCACGCACGTGACAGTGATGTCTTACTTGAGCAGTCTTCTCTGCACCTCCTCCCAGGCGTCCTGTCTGCTCTGGTCCATGTACATGCGGAAGAGGATGCGCAGGCCACACGCCAGGCTGCTGGTCTCCTGTTTCAGCAGATTGGGCTTCGACTTCCCTTTGAAACCTGATCACACATACAGAGACACAATGAGCTCTTTCAATGTGGGTCGGGGGAAGAAATCAAGCCAGACGTGACAAAGACTTTCCATAAATCCACACAGGTGGCTCCTGTCTGATAACTTGAGGACTTGACTTTACAACGTGACCTGTAAGGCTTTTGCAGATTTGGAGAAATAAACTCCTAACAATGGATATATTTATTGCATCCCAAGTTTCTAACAATAAAGAAATAATCAGGAGTACTGACCAGCCTTCCACAGTGCGGTTCTCTGTTCGTTACTGGAGTTAAAGGCTTTAGCAAAGCGATGGGACTCCAGCAGACAATCGAGCAGTTTAAACAGCTGTTCTGAGGTCAGATAGCGATACATTCCCTGGTCCTGAGTATCCACATGTACATCAGCGTTCAAAGCATCTCTCTGCAGGAAAACAGGTCATTTAAACTGTTTAACTGACTTTAACTTAGTAACACAAAATCTTCAAGACAATTATAACTCAATAACTATTTAAATGCATAAAATACATTGAAGTTACACAGAAAACAGTTAGATCGGTATGTGAAAGCACATACTAAAATGACTAAGACAAATCAAACATTTGTTTATAAAAAGAGTTTGTAAAAGGTACCTGTGCTGCTGCAAAGTTTTCAGCATCCTCCTTCTTACTAGTTGCAGGAAAGAACACAATGTTGTCTATAGTCTGAATGAGCTCCAGCTGGACGACACACTTTATAAGCAGAGCTGCAAACAGCCTTTGTTCCTGGGCTTCTGGGGAGATCGCATATGGAAACACAAAATGAACAGCTGACCAGCTGATAGTCACTATGTTCTGAGTGCTTTATGAAAACAGGCTAAAATCTGGACTGAAGATAATGTTGTTAAATGTTATTAATGAAAATCATTAAGTATTACACGATCTTCTGGATTTATTTGGATTCAAACTGGTCATTTGTGGCATTCTGCAATCAACTACTGTTGTTTTTGTGCTAAAAGTTTCACATCACATTCAGTTTTGCAATATTGTGGAGCTAAAAAAAACGAGAAAAGAAATAAAAGATCAATTAGGTACAATAATCTGGATACTTGGTCACTCAGATACATGCCTGAAGCCACACTGAACTGACTCTGCCTGCGGTTTTCAGCCAAAGCCTTCTCCATACTGTTCACCGACTGCTGGTCATCTGACCGAGTCTGAATATCCACTGACTTCTGGGAAATAGAGTCCTGTAAGCACCAGTTCAGTAATTATTAAAATTCGAACATTAAATGAACTCCTATAGCACTAGAAGAGCATCTGGTTGTGATGACCCTCCACGAACACTTAAAACTTTGAGTACAGTCTGGAAATCTTTTTTGCATACCAGCTGTTTATCAGAGTTGAGCTGAGTCACATGATCTCCCTCTGTACCAGCCGGTCTCCATGTCAACAGCCTGAAAACAACAAAGAGCTGGGTTAGAGGGTGCAGGTGCCTTTTCCAGATTAGGGATATGGGTTGCCATATCAAGCTAAATCATTTATATACATATATATTGATATATAAACATATGATTATGCCTTTTTATAATTATGCTTTACAGCTATATTTGACATTACACTTTCCTTATAAGCTGTAAAAAAAAAAACATCTCATAATTCAGTATTCAGTAATTCACAGTAACAGGGCTGAAACTTTAGCAGCTGAATTATATACAATGTTTATTAGAAAGAAAATGTAATGCAAATATTACCAGAAATATTCAGGGATTAATAATCAGTTGTTTGCTTAAAAAAGTCAATAGTCGTCAAAAAAAAAAAAAAAATCATAGTAACAGGGCTGACATTTCTGCAGTTAATTTAGTTACAAGATGTTTACTCAAAAAATCTTTTTAATACACATTTCTACAAATTAAGTTAATTTATTTACTTAAAAATTCATTTAACAAGTAACAGGGTTGACACCTGTACAGTTAATTTATCTACAAGAAAAAAAATGTAATGCAAATTTCTACAAATTAAGAATGTAATATTGGTTGTTTACTTTAAAGAAATCATAGTAACAGGGTTGACACTTGTACAGTTAATTTCTCAACAAGATTAAAAAAATAATGCAATGCAAATGTCTACAAATTAAGAATGTAATATTTGGTTGTTTACTAAAGAAATCACAGTAACAGGGTTGACACTTCTACAGGTAATATAGCTGCAATATGTTTATTATAAAACCAATTTATTGCAGATATTTCTAAAAATAGAGCATTTAATAATTGGTTGTTTAATTTAAGATAATAGTAACAGGGTTGACACGATTTAGCTACAATATGTTAATTAGAAAGATAATTTATTGATTGATTTGATTTAATAGTCCTTTGTTTACTTTACAAAAATCTTAGTAACAGGGTCGATATTTTCAGATTGCGATACATAGATAACATGTAAAACATGACAAGACTTGTCCTTAAAGAGTTCACATTCTTGAAAGAATTAACCCATTGGAACATTGGAAATTATCGAATAGCTGATTACTTTATAAATTTCAAAAGATGATAGTAAAAGGACTGATTTTTGTAGAGAACGACAAACTAAATTGCTATTTTCTGCATTCTTTTTCCAGGATGTGCAGAGTAAGTTTTTGTTGAAAATTAAAAAAAGAATAAATAACTAAAAAGTGCTTTATAAACAAGTTAGCATGACCTAGGTATGAAGGGAAACTTTATCAAAAGAGCCCTTAGGAAAAAAAGAGTAAACCATCAATTCTGTTAAAAAAAGACCTTTATGGGAACACTCACATGTGTGGGATGGTGGTTTTGAAGATGTCCAGCATACAGTTGCAGGTCTTGTCCCAGGTCTCAGCTGTAAACTTCTCACCATTGAGGATGACCACGTTTTCAAGGCAATTAGTGCCTGATCTTGCTAATTGCTCATTATCTGTGAGAAGAGACTAGCGAGTGAGATCATGACCTGAAGTCATAATTCACACATGCACTTCAATTAACTGCCTACACACAAAATCTTCTAGTCTTCAGCATTTTGAACAATGTTGCTTTTTTAACAGTGTCCCTGTAAACATACTGCAACTGTCTACTGCTGGTGCTGATCACTCACCTTGCTGCACACACCAGTAGAGCTGAGAGAGGATATCATCTAACAGAACATCGCTGAGAGATTCAAAGTACTGTGTGAAAACGTCACAGATCGCATAAAGTGCATGATTGCAGGTGGTGGTCATCCACTCCGCTTTCTATGGAAAGATACAAAACACCAACATTAACCACCGTTTTCCATCCTTTGCATAAAGATACAGGAGTACTACCATAGGATTATGTGAACACCAGAGAGATTCCCCTTCCAAACAATATATGTGTTGGTGACACCTTCTAAAATGGATGTCTTATTATCTTCTAGGACAGGTTTCAGAGCTGATGTTGACTTGCCTCAGTCTGTTGCTCTGGAAGCTTCATGTTGTCGAAGATCCTGAACACGATGCGGAACAGATCCTGCCACCAGTGTTTTTCGTAGGTGTGACCGTACGTCTTCATCACCTCAAACATCACCGTCAGACCTCTGACAAACAAAACAAATATAGATTGTTGGGATAAGGTGAAAAACGATTGACAATGATATATGCGTTATTATAAGATTTCAGTTTTTAACTGCTAGCAATAACTGTAACCTCTAAACTGACACTTAAATCACACTTTAAACGCTTTCGAAAAAATTTCGCTAGAACATATAATTAACATAAATGATTTTGGGGTTTGTTTTGAAAGAAGTCTGTACATACTTAAAAAAAACTGAAAAAAAGCACTGTTGTAAAAAATTATTACAATTTATTATAACTAACATTTTTGAATAATGTAAATATTAAGTGTAAATCTAAATGTATTAATTTACTTTTTTTTTTTTTTTTACTAAATACCTTTTCCTCACTCTTCAGAAATTGTGTGTGCTATTTATAAACTTTACAGTGGGGAAAAAAACACCAGCTCTTTCTGTTCTTAATATGTACTACATAACTATTATTAAAAATCACTATCAAAAAAGATTAGTCTGTATTGTAGGTTTGCCGCTAACCTGGTCCGGACATCCAGCTTACACCTGTTGATGATGCATGACAGCTCAAAGAGGATGGGGAACCAGCCTCTCACCCAGACGCGGTCCTCCGGCGCAACATTCATATCATCACTGGTATAGTCTTTAAAGGCCTGCACACACAAAATACTGGTTGCTTGTTTGATTTGCTTTGCACATACTTAAGCACATGCCAGAACACACATGCTGTTTCACTATAAGCTCCATTCACTGATCAAAACGTTTTTGCCCCAATCTCGCAACCCTCTGTGGGGAGCAGTGGAAGTCTCCATGTGGGTTGCCTTCACTAATCTCCACTTTAGAAACACCAGAGGACTAAAGCACTTAACAAGCACAAACACAGCTCATAACACAATCACCCTTCACGGAGAGCAGAAAACAGATCGTTTACATTTTCCATCTATTTAATAAAGGCCTTTAGTTTTTGCTCATTACGGTGTCTGGTAATGAGAGTTTTCTCATTAAAAGTGCCCTGTGGTCTCTTCAAGCGCAATCCATTTAGCAAATGTCTGTGTAAAGCCTGACCCCGGGTCAGATCATAATTCAGCTGTTATGGAGAGCGCACTCGTTAGCACTGACCTGAGGTCGGTCGGAGACGTATTTGGCGCAGTGGCGGATGAGACGGATTGCCTCCATGCTAGTGTCGGGGAAAGAAGCGTTGCAGGCAAACTCAGACAGACATTTGACAGCGTCCTGGAAGGAATCAATGGTAGCTGGGAAATGCTTCTCGAATACATTCGCTGTGAGGGGAGAAGAGATGACAGAGGCCTTTTACAAACAGCATTTATAAAACAAGCAAAATTTATTAAAAGATAATAAACGTTTACAATTTAAATCTTCCTTTTTTACTTCACACAGATTAAAAAAAACCTTGAAACTAAAACTAAAATTATAAGTGTGGAAACTGATAAATGATATTGAATACCATAACTATAAATACAATAATAAGGAATAATTTTAGCTGTAATAAATCAAAGGTGTAATAGCTGCGATAATAATGAAAAGAAATTGTACTACTACTTATAAATAATTATAATTAACTATTAGTTAAAAAAAAATGTGGAAGTGGAAGAAAAAAAAAAAATACAAAAATATTATTATTATATATATTTTTTTTTTATCAAATGCTTGAAATATGCACTTCAATTAATATACTGAATATGTCTGATTTATGGAGGTCCACCAGAGAAAATCTTTCTATTTAGCATGTTTTATTTCAACATTTATTTTTTTCATTTAAGCATTTAGAAATGTAATTGAAACATTTGCATAATAAATTATATATTTTTTATTATATTGCAAAAACTATATAAAAATATATTATTATTATTTGTTTTTTTAATCATTTAATGCAGTGTTCAATTAAAAAGATGTTTAAACGAATGAATGAATTTAACAATACTGTATTAATAACAGCTCGTCATGAGTAATTCCCAAAATAGAGATTTTATCTTGTACGTTTTGTATCATAAACTGGAGAATCTTCAATCTCCCTCAGGCACTTACTGACGATGTGTCCAGTTGTCTGGAAGGCAAGCTCTACAATACTCTCATCCTGATCAGAGGCAGCCAGATGAAACACAGAGAAAATGTTCTTCCACCCTGATCTAATATTGCCAGCCTGAGAGTTGACCATCTGGGCTATACAGCGGACCACCATGTCCCTAATGGTAGGAGATCTGTAGATAGAGAAGCAGCATGTGAACAAAGCAGGAAAACATGCGCGCGCACACAAACACTTCATCTGATTCTGCAAGGCCGAACACGTGTAGACAAGATCATTTTTCTCCATCAGTCATGGAGTTTAATCATGATGGTTTCTGACACTGTGCTCACTCACTAAGCTTAATGAGCACTGCAGGGTCCTTGTGAGCTAATATAACGTTCTCTTCTTCACTTGTTTTAAAAGTGAAGATTGCCAGGATACTTCTAATATAAAGAAGCTAGGATATATTTGAGCTACCTTTTGGAAAAAAAATAGTTTGCTAATATACTGTAGCAATGAGGAATTCAGTGATGGTGGAGGCATTGTATCTGAAAGTATAAATACACAAAATACAACTAATAAATAGATTAATAGTTTATATAATTGCATATGAAAATGACTTTCTACATTTTAACACGACTAAGTGGACAAAATTAATCTTTCTTTGATATTAATTTGCTGAAACCAGTGCTGTTACCTAAAACAATATCCATTTAGAACGGTTTGTTAACAGCAGAAATAAAATAATAATAAAATCTACTTTAAAAAATCTATTAATAAATGTATTAAAATATGAAAACGATTAATTAAAAGTGGTTTCATTACATAATAAAAAACAATTTTAGTATAATTACTAAAATGTATTACTAAAATTACTAAAACTAAATTGAATTACTAACTTTAAAATAAAAAATTAAATAAATAAAAAATATAAAACAATGACTAAACAACAGAATTACCACAGCAAGCTAAAATGATAAAAAAATAAACACTTATACATTTATAGTTTATATTATATTTATAAGTTTATGTTAATAAACACTATAAAAAATTATTTAAAGATGATTTAAAAATATTTAGAGGCAGGCACTCCAGTCTCCTGAATCCAGAGCAGAGCCCTTCAGAAGATGACATTTAGAAGAAGCACATCCACCCGAAGAGAAACAACAACTACATCCAACGCAAACCTTGCGTCTCTAAACCGTCCTGGGGTAAGACTTCAAACCATGCAGTTTATCACAATTTGTTTGGTTATTCAACTGACACTTTCTATATTTGAAAGAGGTCTGGGCTGTGTTTTTCAGCGATATTTCACTTTCATCACAGTGTAGATTCAAACGCTCACCTGTTCTTTTTCATTATGTGCTCAAACGGCCGGAGGAAATCCTTCTGGAATCTGAAATTGGCCAACTCGCCCTTCTCCAAAAATTTCATGGACAGCTGCCTCAGAGAATCCACAGCGAAAATAGCAACGTCCTCATTGGGATTACAGCCGACCTGAACCCAAACAGAAAACCAAAGAGATGTTAATGTTAAAGCATTGGGAGTCCTGCGTTTTCATTTTCGGCTCTTCTTTAATCTATTAGCTATGCCCTCCCGCAGGCAGAGTGAAATTTAAAAGCATCATTAGATTTCTCTGATATTACACAAAGCCACCGTGACACACACTCTTCATGGAGTGATTAGCTTCCGGCGCTGATTTGGCGGCTGCTTTGAACTCACCTTATTGAAATGATCGCCTATAACCTCCCATATCCTGGACCACTGCAGCCTGATACGACCCATGTTGTAGTATGATATCTCCACAATCTTCTGCAGGCTGAACATTCGAGGGTGTGTAGGAGAGGCCAATTCATCCATCGATACAGCACACAGCCATCGCACAAAATCCACTGCAAGACACAACATCGGTCAACAAGATGTCACTTAAATCTGACTGAATTCAAAACCCAGGAAAAAACAAAAACAGTGCAATATAAACTACCGTTCAGAGAGTTTAGTCAAGGTTTAGGTTGTAAGGAGTTAAATAAAATTCTATTTTAATAAATAAATAAAATTGAAGTAAATTAGAAATTTTGAATTTGAAAATATTTAAATGAGATTTAATTCAAATATTTCTAATTGATGCAGAAATTAATCTTTAAGTAATTCATTTAAATTAATTGCTTAAACCAGTGCTGTTACGGTTATCTAAAACTATAACCATTTAGAAAGATTTGTTAACACTCTATAAAAAGTCTATGAAAATATGAAAAAGCGGAAATGTTGGACTTAAAAATGACTTAAACTAAACTCAATAAATAACTGAACACTACAAAAAAATACATAAAAAATATATATATATAAAAATGACAAAATAAAAACAAAATTACTATAAATTACAACAATAAATTTAAATCATCCCTGGGATAACAGAACAGGTCAAAAAAAAAAAAAAAAGTCCTTGATAAAATGCTATATAAATACCACGCAAAGGTTTTTTGAGGGTCAGAAGATTTGGTTGTAAGTAGTTAAATTAAAATTAAACATTAAAAAAATTCAAATTAAATTAAATTAAACTAAATTAAATTACTAATTTAACTCAATTAATAAATTAAAATGAATTTAATTATACATAAATGTTTCTATTGTCCTCATTTGTACGTCACTTTGGATAAAACCATCAATAAAAACATTTATAATGTTATAAAAGATTATAAATATAGAAATATAGAAATTCCATATACAAATGGAAAACAATTACTTTAAATTATAAAAATATTACTTTATTATTAGGCCAAAAGACCTTAATTTCAAAACATTTAAAAAATCTTAGCTACCTCAAATTTATAAATGCTGGTGTATGTGTAAATACACATGTGTGCCACACACATAAACGTACACATGAGATCTTGTACTTACCAATGGCATTTCCATCGAGTCTGATAGAGCCTGTAAATATCCTGCAGAGAAGAACAGAAGTGTTTGTAACAGTCCAGAGACATATTAGTGTTTGTATCATTATGAGGTTCATCAGAATTAATGATAACAGTTATACCGGTCGACAGCAACCACAACACTTTGTGAGCTGGTCTCTCCGATAGACTCCTGAATGCTAGCGATCTGTTTGCGATCGACGTTCCCTCCTACAGTGAGAAAAATCATGTTGTTTATACAAACATAAACTTCATTTCACACAAAGCTAAGATAATTATACTGGATTATCATGAAAGCAATTTTAATCATAATTGAGCTCGAGTTAAGATGTTTTTTGATGATGCAATGGCAAATGGAACAGCTGCAATGATGATGGTGCTTGTGTGGAATATAATGGACTTTGTCTTTTGGCAAAATGTCTTCAATTCAGTCAATATATTGTCATATATTCAATTTTACTTTGATGAAAATGTTGAAAAAACTGTTTTGCTTTTTGTTAGGGCTGTTAGTTTAACACGTTAACTTAGTTATGAAATCAGTGTGATTAAAATATTTTAACGCCTTTTAAGACCTCCCCCTAGACCTGTACATCATCCTACATATCATATATTTTACTGATTACAAATATGATGCAAATATGATTCAACATTTCGGTGCAAAAATTTGCTCCTGTGTGTGTTTTTGTCTCAAATTTATATCAAGAGCAGGGAGGGCAGTATTACACGAGTGCTGATTTCAAATATGAATTTGTAGCAGTGAATTGTTTCATATTTTAAACACAACATTATGTGTTTTTGCTCAACTATGCAGAAAAAATACCTTTAAAGCCTTAGAAGAATTGTTGTGTCTCCAAACAAAACAGCAGTGTTTAGTTTCTGAACGAATCTGCATTTTAAACGAATCTTATGAAACAATGATTCAAAGACTCATTCATAAAGAGAGCCATTAACTTTATTCCTGAATGAATCAAATATCTCGTAATGTCTCATGAAGACATTTACCACCAGCTGAAGGCAGGTTTAGTTTCTTATTTTTATTAAATTATACACTAAATAAGAATAAATAATAAGAATATAAACAATAAGGGTCATTTTTTAAACATTTATGAAATTATAAACTAAATACAAATAAATAATAGAATAAAAATAAAAAAATTAAAGGGATGGTTTACCCCCCAAAACTTAATTCTTTCATCATTTACTCAAAAAATAATGTAATTTTTTCTCATTCAAACGTATTTTGTGATTAGTTATATAAATGACACACATCATTTTAATCAAGTGAACAGCCTATTTTATGTATATTAAATTTATGATATTTTTTAATTTCAAACTTAATACAATTTTTTTTTAACTTTAAAAACAAAAACTTCTTGTAATACTAAAATGTAATAAATAAAATTAAACATATAATAGACACAACATAACGCACATGTAATCTTGAAATCGTCAAATTATTGCTGAGTTGGGATCCTTTTTAATCTCATCTGTGATTACTGATGAATACCAGCACATTTTTTCTCAGTAGCAGACCAAACTGCTGCCCATGTGAAGTGTGACAGACTGACCCAAGCCCAGGTACTCATCAGACGTCTGTTCCTTGGTGCTGGTGATGAAACCTTCCCTCCCCCGTACAGTTCCTGATATGTACCGAGCCTTCACTCCTGTCCCAATGAGCTGGGCCAACTCCAGCTGACTAATGCATTTCAGGATCTACAGCACACATAGACATTATAATAACGCCTCACAATATCTATCTGCCAATCACACTGCACAGGAAACATGCGGGCCTGTCAAAGAGCTGGGTTTGGCAGAGCTCACCTCATGCCAAGAGTTTCCTAAATAATTTCCATCCGTGTGAGCCACTGTGATTAGGGTCTTGATGGTGTCAATGTTCTTCTGCTTCATCTCGGTGATGCCCGAGCTGGCCGTCAGCAACGTGAAGCGAGCCAGAGCCTGTACGTATGCGTCGCGCTCCAACTGGAACAAACCAACACAGAAAATAAACTTTTTAGGGCTGAAATTGACTGAAATTTTGGACTATTTCTCAGGGAAAGCTATAATATTGGTGACTTTTATGAAGTTTTTGGGTCCTTTTTGAAGCTTTACATCGGCAATATCCATTCACTGTAAGTGTATGGAAAAGAGCAACATGCACATTCCGTTTTAAAGCTATTTACTTGGACAGACTGAATAGTAATGCAAACAAATGCTAAACCTTTCTCGGCTTAAGTAAATGACCTCTTCATGATTAATGCAATGTGTGAAATTACCTGAATGCTGAAGATGCACGCTATCCTGATAGCACAGCGGATTCCCTCCAGGCACAGAGAGGCAACCTCAGTGTCATCACAGTCCTGCAGACCCACGCTAAACGCAGCCAGGAAGGGTGTCCATGCCAGCTATGAGAGATCAACATATCATAGGATAATTACTTGCAACCAAATAGTATCTGTGTCTGTATTTGTATGCACATGCACAGAATACCTTAAACATTGGTCTGACATGCTCGAGGTGGGTGGCGCTAGTGAAGGGGGCCTGAACGTGGCTAACGGCCTCCATCAGAGCCTTGGCTGTCTTTGCCATCTGCTCCATCTCAACATTATACAGTAGCCTCCTCTGCTTTTCACTGGCCACACCTGATACAAAGACAGTAGCAAAACACACCATCAGTTACCACAAATCACACCGCAAAACATCAGTATAATGCCAGTCCAACAGCTAATGTTATATATATTGTATAATGTTATGTTATTAGTATTAGTGTTATTGTTATTATTATTATTAATGAAAATATTTTTATTTTAATAACAATCATTAATAACAAAAATAATACTAATAATAATATTATTATTTTCATAAAATTGTACTATATTTATTTTTATTATATCAAATATTTTTATTTTAATTATATAATCATTAACACAAACAATATCTATAATAATAATAATTATAAAGTAATATTTTTAGCATTTTAATACATCTGTACTATTATTAGTAGTATTATGTGTATGAGTAGTATGCAATATGATTTTTATTTTAATATTATCATTACACGTTCAAATAATAATAAAGTAATATTTTTTTTTACATTTTATATTAATTAATATTAATATTTAATTTTAATGTTGCCATCTTTAATAACACTTTCAAATAATAATAATGATAGTTTAATGACAATATTAATACATAAATACTGTATTTTTATTTTAATAAAAATATTTATGTAATTATTACCATTATTGTTAATATCAAAAAATGATTGCTGACTATTAATGACAGAATTATATTGTAAAATACTACAAAATAAAACAATTTATACTTAAAGCGAAAAAAAAAAAAAAGATCAGAAAAGGTGTCTATATGATTTTGTCACCATGTTTGTCCATCAAATACTCACTTTGCTTATTTGACTTTAGAGTTAACTCCTTTGTCTCCCGCATGGATATTTTTTTCCCTGCGATTTCATCATAAATGGCGGAGAGATACTCCTCCGGTAAATCTTTACTGTCATTGATGCCTCTGTTCATCTTGATGTACTGCTCTTTCGTCATTTTGTTCTTCACCTGCACCAAAATAAAGGAAACAACAGATCAGTAGCGTTCTTCCTCTTGTTTTCCGCTGCGTTTCAGCAACATCCATCACCCTAGATTTAGCTATTCTGCTCACATATCAAAACTGAATGCCAAACAGCCGCGACGTTCACATTAACATTCATAGACTAGGGAATGAAAAGAAAACGCATTCTGCATTCGCTGTAGATTCCAGTGAACAATCAGCGCTCGGCGAACTAACCTGTGGACTGTGTAGATCTGTAGTCAACATGATGATTGAATATGCAAGGACGTACGCGGTGTCAGCGCTGGCGAACAGTGTTTGCCTAAGGAGACAGATAAAACAGCGACCCGAGTTCAGTGTTTACAGCTTAATCAGCGACGCCGGTTAATCGGTTGCAACAGCAGGGAACCGTTCCACTCACCTTTGGTTGCATTCTAAATATCTAGCAGCAAATTTCTCCATCAGTCGATCGATTTTCTGGGCCTCCCCGGGCAGACGGAAACCCTCGAGGAACATGCGCAGTGCCGGCACAAAGTCCTTGCCCTGGAAGTCCATTTGGTCGACGTAGGCATACATAACCTCTTTATTGATGCGATCGTTGTCTCCGAGAAACTCTCCTACCTGGATCTATAATGGTGGAAACAATGAGTCAGATATAGATTGGGTAGGAAGAAAGATATATATATCAGAAAAAACATGTTTCATAACTCAAAAATACACGCTCAATGCTACAGTCGGAGAAATCGTTGAGCATTTATTCACCGTGCGTCATTGAAATGCAATGTCTGTTAAAGCATGCACATCTCAAGTCATTCAGGAGGCTGAGGGCTGTTCTGCTCAAGTGCTCTAATTTTAGGGCAGATATAAGGAGCTCTCTCTACCCAAAACTGCTGGAGTCTTTTGAGGCCTGATAAATGAGCGACTGAGATGCTGATTCATCACACTAAAGGATCAAATCATCTCTAAATTGAAGTTTGGAAACACTTTTGTCTGTTTCTCAGAAATGTTTCAGAAAAGCTCTGCAGCTGCATATTCAGAGTTTTATTCTAGTGCACTGCTGTGTTGCTAAACTCTATCTGACCCTTGGCCACCGCACATGGAAGAAAAGTATACATTTTGTATCTCGTAGAAACATAATAGTTGTATGTCTTACAGAGTCAAGCCTCTCCTCTTGATGTAAGAACTGGGCGATATCTTCGGGCGTGGTTCCCAGCATGCCTTGCTCCTGCAGGTACTGAATGCCCCTCTTTGGTTTTTTGTTGAACCTGTGGTAAACAGAACACTAATATGAGACGCATATTTCATTCATTAGAAAACGGCCACTCGTTTAGCTTGATAAAAACCTTATTCAATTGCATTTTGGACTTGTTGGCCACCATTAAAGTCTATTATATGGAGAAAAATGCTGGAATGTTTTCCTCAAACACCTTAATCTCTTTTCCACTGAAGAAAAAAAAGACATGTACACCATGGATTAAATATGGATGAGTAAACGACCAGGAAATGTTTATCCTGGAAGTGGACTGATTCTTTAAAATGGGCTGTTTTTGCTGCTATGATTCGAACATTGAAATACTTTGTGAAAGATTTATGAAACGTACTGGTATAATCAGACTCAAATGGATTCCCCAGAAGGGAATGCAGAGTTGTAGGTGCTACGCATACCCAAATCTTGACATTCGTGCATTTTGCTCTTTTGGTTTCTGCCAACCAAATAGGCCTTATTGACGTGTAAATGTCAACAGTCTTGTTTTTAAATTTAAGATGAATTCATTCAAAAAGTTAAAGGTGCAGTTATTTTTTTACTAGTGGAAAATTGGGTTGTTTGAACCGAACAGTCCAACTTCTGGCTCCAGTAAATTGTATAATTTAGGGATGGGACTTCCTGTTTGTAGGTGTGGGCCGGTATAAGATTCTGACAGTATGATAACCTTGAACAAAAATATCAGGGTTTCACAGTATCACTGTATTGTAATTAGAAAAAAAAAAGACGATTTTTAAAACAATATTTTTTTTTAAATAACATTTGAAAAATCTTTATAAACCGAACACCAAAGAACCGCTGGGTTGTTTTCTGTGCTGCAGC
Organism: Enteromius anoplus; assembly: GCA_032359395.1. Lineage (NCBI taxonomy): Eukaryota > Metazoa > Chordata > Actinopteri > Cypriniformes > Cyprinidae > Enteromius > Enteromius anoplus. The sequence continues at coordinate 8,573,259 of JAUMHG010000076.1, forward strand.
TAAATTGATTTCTGGATGGTGCTATAGCATATGCATCTGCTTGTTGGTTGTGATGCCTGTCACTTCTAGTGATGGGATTTATGGCACTTTGAGGGGATCCGAATCTTGGCGATCCATTCCTTTCAAAGAGCCGTTCAAAAGAATTCCCTCTATAACTGTTCTGTCTTGTGGAGGAGCTAATTTCTGTGCATCTGTGCGAAACACGCATAGGAAAAAAAGAACGCGACTCGGCTCCCATCGTTCATGTTTTTGAGCCGTTCAAAAGAATCGGATCGTTCGCGAACGTCACTCTCTCTCTAGTCGCTTGGGAAAGCTTCTTAAAGCACTTACTGCAAATTGTATGGGTCTTGTCGACTACACATCCTTTATCTCCACCGAAATGTTGCCATACTGCTGACTTAAATGAGGAGGAAGGGTCCGCAATCTCTGGGTTGGATGCAATGTTTCCTCACGCTCTTCTTCAACTAGCTCAACTAGCTTTTGCAGGCAGGCGTCACATGATTGGAAAGGTAGTCACATGGTGTCTTGCGATTCTCCCTCATCACACCGCGATACAGGATCGTGGATCTGAGTATCGCGATTTCGGTTTCATATCGTGAATCGTTACAGCCCTAATAAATAAACATTTAAACATGGTTTCTCCACAATTTGAAAAGGCACCATGTCTTTTGCAATAAAGTATTCCGCCTATGGCGGCAAATCTATGACAATAATACGCGAGCGCACCACTAATGCTGGCGCACACGGTAAATCACATATGCAAGAGTAAAACAGAACTACACGCCATGAAGCTTCAAAAATTTCAAGAAATTTCAAAACCGCGCATGATCATTCCTGCACTCGATTTTCTCTCACCTGCGAACACTTTTATTTTTGTCAGTCGTGGGGCGGGGCTTGCTGTTTTAGTTGTAATCTCAAATGTCATTGATTATTCACGTTTTCCGGAAGTCAGTATTGGATGCCTGTTTGATTCATCATTCACTTGAGACATGGCATTGGACCATGACATATCGCGCGCAAAATGAGCTCGCTACTCCCGTTTCTTCGCATGTAGATCTGTTTTCCTCTCGCTTATGTGATTTACCGTGCGCTAGCATCAGTGGTGCGCTCGCGTACACGCGCCTGCCAGCAGTAAGCAATGGGAGAGGGGCTGCATTGTTTTCGCTGCAGGTACGCACACACACAACCTTGTAGGGAGTCCTGCGCTTACACTTTGACGACACACTAAATGCACACATCCAGGGAACGGTATCGTTTGCGGTTTTGAAACCGTGACTTTTTCCAACCGCGGTAAACCTAGAAACCGGTTATCATCCCATGCCTACCTGTTTGTCTGGTCAACAGTAACATCAGTGTTTTTGTGAAACCTGTTTACAAACAACAGTTTTTACAATTCTAACTGTTCTTGATAATGGTGCAGAACTTACACACTTCCTATTTAAGATATGTCGAGAGTGTCTAGTTGGAGAGTCAACTTGCTGTAGAGATTGCCCAACAAATCTGCGTTTCTAGTATGCCTGGAGTTGAAGCTAAACTCTGCAGGACTTTGGTCCTCCAGGTCCAAGATAGGACACTCCTGGAATACGTAAACTAAGCAACCTTCCATACAAATGTCTATTGACGCATTTGGGCACAGACTGATTTCATACTTATGATTCCAACACAGTGGCTTACAGGTCAATTCCTTGCTCAATGATCTCCTTCTGTTGTTTGAGGACTTCAAATTGTTCAGGGTTGTCTGTCCCGGACATCTGCGTGCTGTAGCTACCGATGCCCGACGAGGCGGTGGAGTCCAAAGAGTTTATGCTGCCGTACCGGTTAATAGTTTCCGGATGCTTTGACTCATTGGTCTCCTGTTCTGAAGGCTTTTCTTGGCCTGTTTGAAAAAGAAGGGAATGAAATTCAGATGCAATTTCAGAGAAAGCTGAAGTAGTGACAAGCCCAGTTTGTAAAACACCATGAGCCCCTACAGGCTAGGAAGTAAAGACAGCATGATTCATTGGGCTCCTGGTTGGATGTTGGTGTATCAAGTCTTTTCCCTGGCTCAGATCCCTATATGAGTTGCCCAACACAACAGTTCTCTAATAAAGTCCTTGGCCTCAGCTGACTCGTATCACAAAAACAGCACAATGGGGACTGAAGAAAGAGCTGCGTGACCTGAATACACAATGTAACAGATCTGAAGTTGGTGCAAGCAAGACAAACAGGCGGTTTGGGTATGTGGAAGCCATGGTTGCATGTTACGGGATCTTATTTCACACTGGAAACACTGTAAAAGATTTAGCGGGGTAGCTATTGCTGTAACACGAGCGGTCAGGTCACTTCCTCCTTTCTCATAGTTTCCTCTCTCGGAAAGATCACAGGAGCCAGAGCCACTTACCTGTTTGCATTAATTTATCTGTTTGATATACAAAAGCTAATACGGCCACAATACAAAGAACTATTAAGAAACCACTATCTAGTTTACGCAACACATGCTAATTCACTCAATTCTAACGTCACTACATGCTGCCATTACCTGCTCTCCCTTTTGATGTGCATCCGTTAAGGGAAAAGAACAAAGATTGATTGGCTAGCATGATGAGAATTCAAGAACCTGAAAGCTTTGATTAGCGATCCAAAACAAACATAATGCACCTGAATAGATACCCTGACGAGTATGCTACAATGAGATTGGCCGATCAGGACATAAAGCCTGTATATGTTAGCTATTTAGTCTAGATGAAAGGCTACAGACATTTCGGAATTTGCCATTGTAAACATAGTTTCCACTAAAACAGTGCAGCTATGTTAAATCCACTGTCGTTAAATAAACCAAAAATAACATTGTTCGATTTTTAAGTGTTCAGTAAAGAGCCTGCAGATATGTGCCTGCAAGAGTTTAACTTGTCATTTAAAAATAAGCAAGAATCTGTGGTTTATGATTGGCTGATAACTGAAAATCTGCGGTGGGCTTGAGGCAACAGAGAAATTTCCCTTTGGGCCAGCAGAGCCTCTTCTCCTCCAGGCCAATAAAGCCAACTTTGATTAGACCTAAATCCCCTCTGCTCCAAAGAGGCATGGTCTCTAGTATGGCGCATGTTTCCAGCTCATAGGAGAAGCTTGGTTTTGCAGTGTTCAGGAAGCCTGCAGACTGCCTCCCTGATGTCAGGGTGATGAATAACAGCCTCAGGGTTGTTTGATTAAGATGAAAGGCCTGCGTAGCCATCACGGCGAATAGCATTTCCTGCCTGTCTTTGAGGCACAGGACTCCTAGTGTGCTGTCCTCAAAAGAAACTATTTATCCATTTGGTTCTGCACAAGCCAGAAGCTTGGAAAGCTGCATAAATGCACTCAGAGAAGGCTTATTTAGAAAAGCCAGGGCTGTTACCTGGAATATGTAATGCAACTGCTTGGATCCAAAGCATATCAGGGTAAAGAGGGGCTAAATAAGGTTCTGCAGGTATCATTTTGGTTGAGGACTGTTTGCCTTACCGAGACTTGTCTGGGAGTTTGGGTTGACGTATTGGTCTTTGCTCCACTCCACCATACACTTGAGAATGGACACCAAACACTCCAGTCCTTTCTTCCTTAGAGTCAGCTCCTGAAAGACAACATGAGCAGGGATCATTGACACCATTTTTAAAAGAATAATTTTTAGAAGTTGTAGTCAAAAGTTTACATGTAATGTAAATGTCATAAATGTCACAATAACTGACGTGTTTGAATTTAATGTGTCCTTGCTCGAGTGTCAGTATGATTTTATATGGGAAAGAGCACTTAAAATGTTTTCTGAAGGTGAGGATAGTGTGTTTACCTGAAGTGGGGTTGTACCCAGTTCATGGCCTCCTCGTCCTTGTGCAATCTTTGAGAGGTCATTCACCAGCCTCTCGAAAATATTAGCAGCATTCAGGTCACAATCATAATTAACATAGATATCTACGACACTCTGGGCATCTGTAAGTACAAAAAATCATAGAATTACTTAGAAACACATATACACGAATCTTTAAAAGTGTGAAAGGAAAGCTTTCATACCAGCACATATTCTAGTGAGGGTTTGAATGACCATCCACTTGTGGTCATACGAGCTTGTGGACGTCTCCAGAATATAAAGAAAAATCTCTTTGAAAAACACCTGAGGAGAGAAAAACAATAAAACAGTCAAGTTTTTACTTATAAATTCATAACCAAGTCAGTAACAGAACAATAATAATGTTTCAACCATATATGGTGTTGCTACAGTATGATGTGTAACTTGATCAATTTGAGAAATATTACTACACAAGACTGTGCACAATAAATCCTAACACACTCATCTGGAATGAGGCGCACACACACAAACAAACAAACAGACAGAGGCAGAATTACAAGCTTTCATCCTAAACCACAGCTTAAATAAATCCACACTGTCAGCTAGACGCTCCACAGACTGACGCCATCAGGGCAAGACGCGCAAACCTGCTGCGATTCAGAGGGAACTGAATTCAGGCACCTCGATTTGCATCTTGAGATGCGTCTTGAAGTTGGACAGGAGGGTGAGGAAGATGGACAGCGACAGCTCGAACACCTCGGGGACGGAGGAAACGCCGTTTTTAGACAGCGCAACGCACAGGTACTGCTTGATGGCGTTGATGAACATCTCGTTGGTTTTGAAGATGGGCCCAGCGTTCTGCAGGATGGACAGGAGGAGCTGCAGCGAGAGGACCTTGGAGCGCAGCTCATGGGATCTGCAGGAAGTTGAGGAATCTTAGGTGAATGAAACAATAGATTTAATCCTCATTCCACATAAAATACTCACGCCAAGGCCACACTAAACGTAATAAAGAATAATTTCACTTTTGCCTTACTGGGGTGAAAACTAACAGTGTTTAAATACTTACAATTTTTAACTAATGTGGACAAAGAAAGACATATACTAAGAAAATCCAAAATCCAAAATCCAAAAAAAAAAAAAAAGTTTCTGCTGGTGAGACTGCAGACATTAAATGTATAATAATAAACAAAAAGTAAGAGAAGAATAAAGCTTTCAGGGTCACTGCAACAACAATAGTGTTGCCAGTGTTAACTAAAACCATCAAATAGATAAATAATTTATTGGCCAAGTATGCATGACATGCCAGGAATTTACTACCGGTTTGAGGCATCCCATAATCAATTACTCCCCAAGAAAGAAGAAAGAAAAAAGAATAAAAACCCCACAGATATTGCATTAGAAAATTAAAAACATTAAAAAATTACAATATTGCAATTACATTTTTTTATGGCTACTTGAAAAAAATGATTTTCGAAATAATAGAATGGAAAAAAAATCTCACATTAAAATAAAATAAAAATTAGAATTGTGAAAAGTTTCAGTTAAATAAAAATTAATTGAAGCTTTGTAGAAAAAAAGAACAAAAATCTTAATAATTACAAAAACACACAAACCTAAACTAAAACTTAAAATAAAAAACGGAAAATAGTTTAAAAGTTTAAAAGAATTAAATTCAGTAATAGCATATATATAAAATTTTATGGTTTTCATTATGGTTTTCAATTGATACAACAAAGGCAACAACAATACAGTTTAATTTATATATCTCATTTGAATGAAGTAAATGATTTAGAATTAAAGTCAATATTAATATAATAATTCTTAACATAACTATGCAACAACAGAATCCATAACCAAACCTGTATTATACTATACTACTACTATACTACTACTAAACTACACTAATTAACAAAATCAAGCTACATTTTCTGGGTTGTAGTCAGGGCACTTAATGTGTCACAGGGAGTTGCTAAGTGGCACCTTAATGATCCATCAATCATTATAAAAAAAAAGTAAACTTTCCTGAACAAACTGCTTGATCTGGGGCATCATTCATGTCCCTAACCTCCTTCTATGCTTAGTGCCTTAGTATGCCTCACTGATAAATAAAGCCCTGCTGTAAATCAAGAGGGGTCAACAGGTCTCAATCCATTTGACAAAGAGTGATCAATAGCAATAGCTTCCTGCCTCACTGCCCCCGAAGACACACCAGAACGAATGGCTCTCTTTCTCTTCAAATGACGGGGAGGAACATCTCTCTTGCCCTCTTACAGCCCTATTCACCTATTATAGAACAGCAGTAGATAAAACCACAGACAACTCAACTCTGTGCAATGCAGACTAATGCTTTCAACACCCTCGCTCTGAAATAGCTACAGCCACAGATCTCAGATTAGAATATATAACCGCATCGAATTCAATTGGCTCCAGACTGGAACTGTCATTTTTGGCACAACATTTGTAACAACAAATAAACAGTTCCTTTTGTATACAGTCAGATGGGTTTTTTTAGTAAGACAGGCTTACTTCGGATCAGGGGGACCGTCTGAGAGGGGCTTCATAGAGAGCTTGCAGAGTGAACGGAATACCAAAAATGCATCCTTCTGGAGAATATGGGAAAACTTCGCACCTGGTGCTTGACCAGTGGTGGCTACCGATTCCTGTGGGAGAAACGCTTGTGTTAAGAGTCTTACAGCAATCCAATTTAACTGCCGAGGAAATTAATCATCATTTATAGCACATAACATGCATCAGCTATAAAAAAAATCAACAGGCCATAAAATTGGTGTTATGGTCCATTAAGCATATATAATAGCCCCCAAAAATATTTTGACACTAATGACACTTAAAAAATAAATAAATAAATATCTTCACGAATGTATTATATTATATATAAATATATTTAATATATACAATTTTTTTTTCTTAAATATATACAGATATGTGTGTGTGTTTATATATACAAAATAAATAACAGTCCTCAAACATATATTATGTAAACAAAAGCTTTTATTTTGGATGCGATTAATCGTAGTAAATGTTTGCCCAGCACTAGATTTTGCTGATATGCTAATATTGTGTTTAAAGAAAGGCAATAACAAAATAGCGACAATACTAAGAAATATCTATATATTGAACGTCTTAAATAAAATCCTGTATTGGGGCGACCTAAAAAGATACTATTTTGTTGAATTAAGGGCCATACACAGTTCACTGTGTAAGCAACGAAAAAGGGAAAAAATAGATTTTAAGCGTTATAATGCATAAGAGAACAGAAAAAACAATGGCAATCTTATTTCTAAAAATGTCCATGCTTTGCTACTTCTAGCTGCTCATTTAAAAAGACGAGGGAGAACTGCTATCTTACAAAACATTTCACATGAAGCAGTTTGTTATTATTGCAAAACACTTGAGAGAAATGATTGTATAATGGTTTGTGACATCGCAAACAAACCCTAAAATTTAATTTTGAGGAATTTAACTGTTAAATCAATGAAGTCAGTTCTGGATAAACAATCCAGTCGAAACAATTACACAAGAAGCTGTTTAACTCTCCCCCCACCCCATTCATGGCAGAAGTGGAAACTGGTACCTGAGTGTCATTGGAAGAGACAGACAGTCTGTCGTCGGGTAGGGACGGAGTAAAGCTGGCAGAGATGGGTGTTCCAGGGATGCCGTTGGCGTGAACGTTTTCGTTGTCGCTGCCCAAGCCTCCCTCTTCTTCCAGAGAGTTTGGAATACCCTCAGCTGGCTCGGCCTCGCCCTCACGGCTTTCCTTAACATCTGAACACAAAAAAATAGACTTCAGGCTAGGTCCTGGTTTAAAGTGTTTCTCTACCAAAATGAAAACACCTCTAGAATAGTCATTTACACCAAATAAGATTGACTTTGATTTGACATTTGATTTCTATATTACACAAAATGAGAAATCTTAAATCATGTTTCATTAACTGTCTAAGATAAAAATTATCATTTAAAAATAAAGGTTTTGCTAAAAAAAGAAAATTGTAATTTGAACTTTTAATCATCATTTTTTGTGCAATTGCAAGTTTACACCTTGCGAATTTTGACTTTAGAAATTTTTTAGACATGAAGTCAGATTTTCAAGAAATAAATGTAAAATAATACTTTTTTCCCCCTCAGAACTACATGATAGAAATTGTGAGATAAAAACTTTCTTCACAAATGCGAGTTTGCATCTCACAATTCTCGCAATTGCGAAATCATATTTTGCATTTCTGACTATTTCCTCCCAATCATGCCCAATTATGAGGAGAAAAAAAAACTAATATGTTCTCAGAACTGCAAGTTTATCTCTTACTATTCTTGCTTAGCTTGCAATTGAGTTTTAATAAAGTCAGAATAAAATTACTCACAATTGTGAGTTTATATCATTCAATTCTGAGAAAAAAAGTCAGGATTCTGTGATGTAAACCCACATTTTTTTATTCAGTGGCAAAAGATGATTTTATGGAAGACCATTTCCGCCACTGCATAAAAAAATAAAAAAAAGGTTATTGCGACTTTATATCTCACAATTCTCACTTTTTTTTCTCAGAATTGCAATTCTGACTTCATAATCTCGCAATTCTGATTTTATAACTCGTAATTCTGACTTTATAATCTCGCAATTCTGATTTTATAACTCGTAATTCTGACTTCATAATCTCGCAATTCTGACTTCATAATCTTTTTAACCCGCAATTCTGAGTTTATATTTGCAATTCTGACTTTATATCTCGCAATTCTGACTTTATATCTCGCAATTCTGACTTTATATCTCGCAATTCTGATTTTATAACTCGCAATTCTG
>JAUMHG010000076.1:8666116-8684905 GCA_032359395.1 Enteromius anoplus
TAACTTTTTAAATACTGTATCCTAAGTTGTGGATAATTAAGCTATATATCATATGCTGAAGTACATTTCTGGAGTGTCTGGAAAACGGTGACCCTAAAACCATGATACAAACCGAACCGTGGGTTTTTTAAACCGTGCCATCCCTAATATATATATATATAGACACAGTACACAAAAATATATTACGTAACCCAGAATTATGTCAACTTAGGGGTTATAATATTAAGATATTTTTTGTTTTTCAATGACTTAGTAACCACAAGGTAGTTTACTGTATGAGTAATAATTGTTTTAGTAAGTTTGATCTGATAGAACTATTGAAGATGTAAGTGTGAACATCTGCAGTTTGCATGAAGCAGAGATTGGAGATTGTTCCAAGATGTCTTGGATTTTTCCTGCTCTGATCTCTTTTGCTTTAAGTGTGGTTGGGAAATTCTTAGGCTGAACTCAGATTAACTCAGCTCGACTGGCAACCCAGAAGTCTCTGTAGCTGGCGTTCAGAATTTAAACCCTTTGAGATGTCAATACGACAACCTCACCATTCGCTAAAATAAGACACTCAAAGCTCGGTGACGCTCAACCGCAAACAAGACTTTCACTCTTTATAATGTCATTTTGGGTTGGGGTTTGCCTGTTCAAAAAAGATGATGATCATAAAAAAAAGCCTCCTCAAAGAACAACTGCTTATAGTTGTGGCTAGATTATATTGTAAATGGATTTAGGGGCACAACTTTTTTCCCTCAGTGTTTCCAGACAGCACACAGACAGCGAGGTCTGGAGTGGGAATGGATTCATTAAGGTTAGAGATCACAGACAGCAGATAATGTTCATGAGTGGGTGGTTTGTGTGTCTTAGAAAGCCAGATGGACTGAAGAAACATATGACAGCAGAACCTGTGGAAATATATCTCTGTCTGGGTGAGCGTGCTGAAACACTGCAGTGATTTGGCCACCGGATTGTGTTACTATTTTAACACTTGATTCACAGCCAGTAGTAGTTTTGATCAATCGCATTTTTTTCATGTATCTCTATGCCTCCACTATTTCAATTCTGCTTTGCTTTCATATACTGTAGTTCTATCCTTGCAATATGCATCACTCTCTCTCTCTCTCTCTCTTTGCTTTATGTGCTAAATTTGCATGTAAAACTCTGAGTATTGAATTTGCAGCAAAGGTTAGCTCTTAATTAACAACCAGACTTAATTAAAGCTGCTCAATTAAATTATGTGTGTTGTTTTGTTCACACTCAGGACCAGCATGTAGTATTTGGCTTACAGTGGATTTACATTTATTAGTATTTGTGTTGTAGGTATTTATGATTGATGGATGGATTTGAGTATTAGTCACAGTATTGGATATTTATCAGATGGTGTTTATTATTTTAATTTCATTTACCCAAGTACCATAATTAATAAAAAAAAATCATACTAAGTATGTTTTAAATTACTGCTGTCAAGCAATTAATCGTGATTAATCGCATTTAGAATAAAAGTTTTTGTTGCGGTTCAGTTATACAGAAATGCAGATAACAACTTTAAAGCAAACCCTGCATTATTTCTTGTCTTTTCCCTCTTTCTCTTTCAATCATTGAACCTAATAATTCTGTCATTGACACTGTTATGCTCTACATTTGTACATTCTGTCTTGTTCTGTATCCATTTTTTTTTCCGTTCGCTGATGTTTCTATCTCTCCATGTCATTCAGTCAGTGAAAAAGCATTATCCAAACTTAAATGGTTGTAATTTATGAACGCTTTGGAATACAGTCCTAAGCTTGGTCTCTTTTTAGATAAATTCGATCTCCTAAAACCCCAGGGGTCTGCAGGAGTGGGAGATGTTTCTCATGCTGTATCACCATCGGGTTCCACAAACTCTGGGAAGAGCCGTGGGATTAGAACACACTGGTGGAGCTTGGCATGTTCGTTTTGGTTTTGCGGAGAGATGGATGGGAAGGAGGCGCGGAGAGGGAGTGGAATCAGAATTCCTCCGCTGAGACAGTGGCTTTACCCAGCAAAATTGCTAAATTATACAGGGCAGTCAGTTTAGCTTTATCGAGAGAAAAATACTGACTTAAGAAACCAGAGAGAGATTGAAAATGAGGAGTTCAGCTTTTTTTATTCTAATCTCTGCATTGTAAATGAATGGATAGACTGATGGATAGATGTCGGGATGGATTGATAGATGGGTACATTGATGCTGGATTGAACATAGAGGACTAGAAAGAAAGAAAAAAAAAAGAAAATTGACCAGACTTAAACTCCATCTCACTGCACAAGAAGACTATTAATTATGCCTCTCGTCTCTGTGATGTGATCACTCAGTTTTAATGGATTTTGTTGACAGTCATTCATATCATTTATGTGTCCCTCTTTGTTTGTCCTCAACTTATTTATGTGTCCTCCATCTCTCTTTTCTTAGTGAGTTTGTGTCTTGGCTGATGGAGATCGGAGAGACCAATAACCCCGAGGAAGGGGTTCATTTGGGCCAGGCTCTCCTGGAAAATGGCATCATCCACCACGGTTAGTAATATTTCCTCTCTATTGATCATATTCTGACTTTCTGTGTGTCAGTACTGGCTAAGAATTTGACAGTAACTGTGTTGTATGACTGGGGTTTGTGAAGTTATGATGAAGTTAAATTGAAATTAATACAAAAACAAAAAAGTAATCATAATAAAACATTTACACAAACACACCTGCCTGTAACTTTCTAGTGGTCTTGAAGACATTGATTAGGGTTGGAGCTAACTCTTCAGGACACCGGCCCTCCAGGACCGAAGTTGCCCAGCCCTGAATTAGAGGGATAGTTGTGGTCATGATTTCCAGCTGGAGTGCCCACAAGCCCCTGACAAACACTAGACAATGTCAGACAAGCAAGGTTCATACAACAGCAACAGGGGTAACAGAGAATATCCAGAGACATAAACGATAACCAGGCTGAGGTCGGGCAGGCAGCAAACAATCAGAGTCGGAATAGTCCAGGCAGAGAAGATCAAAGGGGCAGGCCGCAAACAATCTAGAGGGGAGGACTGTCTAAGGCAATACACGGAAGGAACCACAAAGAGAAAAGAAAATGTAGGCCGTGCAATACAAGACGTCACAATGAGGTGAATGTGTGTGTGACTTAAATAGTCCTCCTGATAGGAACCAGATGTGTGTGCAATCAGTTCTTAACCAGGTGTGTGCAAACAGTCATGGGGTGTTATGGGAAATGGAGTTTCTGAGATGATGGTTATGTTCTGGATGGAGTTCCCTCTGGAGGGGCTTGTGGGCACTCCAGCTGGAAATCATGACAGTTGTGAGTCAGATAACAAATGCAAATGTTAAAATACAAGCTGTCATCAACACCATTTGTGCATTATTAATATATAAATAGTCCACACAATAATGAAATTCTGTCATTATTTACTCATTTTACATTATTTACTCATGTCTTCCCAAACGTGAATGCATATGCAACACAACAAAAAATGTTGGGTCCATTTCACTTTAATTATTTCATTTTAATTTTATTTAATTCAATTCAATTCAAATTAATTCCATTCAATTTTATTTATTTGTCTTTTTGTCCTTATAGAACTCAAAAGAATTTGGTGTCCTCTTTAATATATATAGTTATAGTTATTCCACACACAAAAATAGTCACAAGTTAGCAACACAAAAGAAAAATGTTGGGTCCATTTCGCTTTAATTTTTCATTTTAATTTAATTTAATTTAATTTAATTTAATTTAATTTAATTTAATTTAATTTAATTTAATTTAATTTAATTTAATTCAAATTCAATTTCCATTCCATTCCATTCAATTTTATTTATTTATCTTTTTGTCCTTATAGAACTCAAACGAATTTGGTGTCCTCTTTAATATATATAGTTATAGTTATTCCACACACAAAAATAGTCACAAGTTGAAATGATGACAGAATTTTAATTTTAGGGTGAGCTATTAATTTAATGCAGATGGCTGATTAGACAAATAGCTCTCTTAATTTTTCAAGAGCCCTGACATCATTGTTCTTAAGCCCCACAGAATTCTGGGAGCGTCCAAGAGCAGATGGCTTTTTATAACTTTGTCTATGTTTATATAAAGTGTTACAAATATTCATCCCTTCACACCCTGCTGTTTGTTTAATACTGAGGCACATGGCTGGTCTTCTGTCTGCTATTTCTTTTGTCGTTTGTTTGGGTGATGGGGTCCAGTTCTGCTCAATGCATGCTCACCGTATGGACTAGTTTTTTTCTAAAGGAGACTGACTGGCTTTGAGCCAGGACTTCATGCTAAATCACTTTTCACTTCACCGCTTCCTAACAGGGATAAATAAATTTGAGCATTAGGGCCCTCTGTCCACTCGCTCACATTTACAGCTTTGGTGAGAAAGATGTTTAAGCCTTTGCTGAGTGTTCGCTGAGGAGGATGAATTAATTTGGCAAAAAACAGCAGGATTACTTTTCATAAGCATGTTAGTGTTACTTGCATTTGTGCTTACATGGAACTGAAAGCCTCTAAATTCCATTGAAAGATTCTTAAAAGTTTTTTTTTAGCCTCTTGTGTCATTGTAAAACCTTTTAATACCAACATGTAAAATTAATCCCAATAAAGTATAAGATGTGTGTTTTAAATCTTTACATTACAGCGCTAATGTTATATTTAATAGAATGCTTTATGAAAAAAATAGCCTGGCTGGCAAATATGTTTCAAATGACAAAATCCTGTCCAGTCTTTTTTATAAAAGATGTTTAATTCTTCATGAAGGGGACTACCTCATCATTTTGAGAGCACATGACGAGCTGAATAATTCTCTACTGTATGCTTTATCAGCATAACTCCACTGTAATTGGATAACTGTAATAGTGGAATAAAAATCTACTATTTTAGTCCATTTTTAAGCAATTTTTGTCTGAACTGAATTAAAAAGGGAAAAAACATACTTTTAAAAATTATTCACAAACGTTTTATGTACTTTGTAATTGTATTTGATAATGCTTGTAAATGAACTCTACTAGTATTATTGCTAATATAGTTGATAATATTTCTATATTTATATACAGTACTTTCATATCTGGGTTTGTTCCAAATGTTTGTTGTTCTTATTTATATTTTGCTCCCCAAAGATACATTTATTTAATCAAAAATACTATAAAAACACTACTACAAAAACAATATTGTGGAATGGTATTGCAGTTTAAAATAACTGTTTTCTAATGCAGTATATTTTAAAATGTAATTTATTCCTGTGATATTGCTTGCTGAATAAAAGTATTGATTTCTATATTAAAAAAAAAACTGTACTGACCCCAAACTACTGAATATGTAATTTACAGTTTGAGCCTTAATGTAATCTTCACACTATTAAACTTGTTTCAGTCACAGACAAGCACCAGTTTAAGCCAGAGCCGCTGCTCTATAGGTTTCGCTATGATGACGGCACATACCACCCTCGCAGCGACATGCAGGATGTCATCTCTAAGGTAACTCAAGCAACCATACTCTGCTAAATGGCTGCTTTCTGCCCTTTGGAAAACTTTGGCATACAATAACAAATGTCCTTCTTCCCCTCAGGGTGTGAGGCTGTTCTGCAGACTCCATAGTTTATTCACACCGGTGATCAGGTAAGGGGCCAGTAGCTTAGTTCCACCTCATTACAGCTGTCTCTATTCACACCAGCCCTGCCAGGTGCGTTCGCACCCCTGTCGCTTCTCCTTTCCCTCTAAAGATAGCACCTATAGGAAGAAAACTAGAGGCTAATTAGTGAAAAAGAAAGTATACTTTTATACATGTTTAAGCTCATAACAGGATCATTCTACAGCCGTTGTCTTATTTTTAGTTGATGGAGTTGAACACGATGTTGTGCCATGCTCCTGTGTGAGTAATCAGTGTGGAAGCACTAAATGTGAAACAGGTGCGTTCCCAGATTTTGGCAGCTGACAGACCACAGGACATTAAATTCTACATGCAAACACGAACTAATGGATTCTGAGGGCACGTTTTCTGGTTCTGATTGATCCATTTTCCAATTTTCTACTAAATTCTACAATAGTTGTTTAAGACTTGTTGGGTTGTACTACAAATATGCAATCCCATAAATGCATTCATAAGAGTTGCAAGCTACCGTATTTTCTGAAAGACTGGATAAAATAGTTTTTGTCAAAGCAAATTTAATGCAGTTTTTTTTTTTACTGTAAGATTGTGTGCAGTCAGAATGGGATTGTAGAAATTCATTATAATTTTCTGTTAGGTTTCATCTCTGTGTGTGTGTGTATATATATATATATATATATATATATATATATACACTGTAAAGTCAGACAATGTATTTATTGATTTGGTTAGTGCGCTAATTCTGATTGTAAATGTAAAAAAAAGAAAGAAAAAAAAAGTCTAATTTTATTTTTTTATCTAAACCCGCAAATAAAGATGGGCAATGTGAAACAAAGGAAATGTAAAATATTGCTATATGCAATCATAAAATATTTTTATATGTTTAATTGAAAATAATTAAATTTAATTTTGAGTAAAATTTCAGAAATTTAAATATATAATATAATTTATATAACAAAGTTCTAAATTCAAAATAAACCTAGAAATAAAATAAAACATAAATAAGATAATTTCAGTAGTTACAGGGGCTAGTGATTTTATTGCAATCTGAATCCAGAAGATCAGTGCTTTTCTCACACCACATGAATACAATTTCCTGGCTTAATAACCTACTGTTTTATTTGACAAATACCAAGGTTGTGTACATATTAAAATTGCAAACCAAAGGCCTGAGTTTACAAGGGGGGATCAAATAAAATGGTTTTGTAAATCCAATAAGATGCTGGGCTTTGTGGATATGTGCAAACATTTTAAATATTCAATTCAAATGTATTTGTATAGCGCTTTTCATCATTGCAAAGCAGCTTTACACCAAGTAATGTTTTACAGTATATGTAGTAGTAGTTTGTACATGTAAATATAAACACTTTTGTTACTGAAATGCTAAAAACTTTTACAATAATTCTATTATGTCACGTTCTGAAATAGGCCATTATAATAGGGTGCACGACTGATTATTGTACTAGTTAATGTCTACATTTTTAAACAGACATCAAGCATTTTAAGACAGGACCATTTAAACCATAGCATATCTGTTGGACTATTTTTTTAATTTGATGTTAAAGTAATAAAATACGAAAAAGGATATTATGTTAAGTAAGATTTCTTAATTGTACAAACCTACAATCATGTGACTGGCCACATGAGCACCATTTTCCCATCTTTGTAAAAACTCACTCCTTCACCGAGAACAAATCACCGTCCGAATGCATGATTTTTATCACGAAGACGCAATGCAAATGTATTTTAACTGACATCCCCTTGAGAAACAATTACCATCCGAGTAAGACTTTAGAATGCATATATTCTCGCATTCCTGTACCCTGTACTGAGGATGCCTGTGGATTGGAGAAATCAGTTCTAGTTTAATTATCTGGTATTTCCTGCTGGTTGGAGGGGCTTTGGAGGGGCCTCATACCCCCCCCCTGCAAGGCCTGTCCAGACTCACACTTCTGGTCTGTGATTAAAACAAATCCTTATATAATTGAACAGAGACCGTCACACACATTCGAGGTGTACGGATTCCTTTGAGAAAAAAGGCACATTTCCTGTCATTGGAGGTGTTTGGTTGTGTAAAAATGGAACTGGGATTTTTCTCTTTTGAATTCTCTGAAAATTTGGAGTTGAGTGTGTGAGCCCTTTGACCTAGCACAGCGAGTGTACCCCAAGAGACCCTTGCCTTCATGGGAAAATCTTTGCTCTAATTCATTTCCCGCAGTCTGGAAGCAGCCACAAAGCATCCATTTGACCCATTCCTGGCCCTGGAGCTGAACCAAACTGAGTTGAGGGACACCTGATGACCTTAGTTAAGAGAACGTAGGCCCTTAAAACAGGTTTCTTTAAAAATGAACAATTTTAAACAATTCTTAAATACACAACACCAGCGACTAGACACTTAACAAACAGCGTGAAATGCAAAGCAGTGGCCAAAGAAACCAATCTGAATGTTTATGTTTCTGTTGGTACTGAATTCACTTTTCCAGAATGGAGTAATTGTGCAAACGACAGGATTACACACAGTTCAGCGCTGTCTCATGACCTGTTCGTATATTTCACGAGGTGGCTATTTCAAATGAATTTGTACGATCTCGCTTTGTGCGATTTTACTTTATGGTCAGGGTTAAGTGTAGGTCATTCTTACAAATTCAAATGAATTTTGTGGCTTTGTGGTAAAATATGTAATTGTATGTAATATGTATAAAGTAGCAAAAATCGTGTCAGTTTGTACAAGAATTACAATTTCAGTCAGTGTTCCCTTGTCTAGTTCTGTGTGAACTCTTATTTTGAAATGTTGTCACCCCATTGTGTCTGTGTTCTGATTCTCCCTTGTTTGTCACCATGACAAATCATCTGTTCTTTACCCATTGTTGTTCCACCCCTTGATTGATCAGCTCCGCCCCCTTGTTAACTTTGCTATTTGCTTTCCCGACCGTGCCTGTTTTGACCATGATCTTAAATAAAGCTTGCAGATAAAAAAAAAAGAGAGGTGAAACAATAAATCATTAACTTTATTAATAATAAAAAAAGAGCTATTAACGTATATTAACTGACTGGTTAATTAGTTGGCCATCATGATTCATTCACAAAACATCTCAACTCACTTTGCCTTGCTAAAAAAAGTCAGCTTTTAGCTTTCCAGATCAACTTTGTGTCATTTAGTGTTGTCAGCAAGAGACAATAAGTGCAGAGGGCCCTTATTCGGTCAAACATTATGACCTCCGTGCAACCCTAAAGGAAATTCAAGGTAAAGAACTTGTTTGGGCCTCAAAAAAATTGAGAGGAAAGGGTTGTAGTGACGCAAAAAGCCCAGAACACTGCTCTCATGAGCTTTCGAGCAGATGCAAGTCAGGGCAAAGGTTAAAGTATAGCTTGAAATGTGTTTCTCTTGAGGCTACTGTACTACTGTTCAAGTCACAAGTTTTTGTTTTTTTCCAAACAGGGATAAGGATTATCATCTACGAACGTATAAATCGGTGGTAATGGCCAACAAGTTGATAGACTGGCTGATAGCACAGGTAAGATTAGCCTCTGATTGTTCTGTATCGTCATACTGTTTTATAGACAGATTGAAAACACATGAGACAAGACAAAACTGGCCGAATAATCTCAAATATGCTGAGGTGGATGAGAACTGTAACAATAAACCACCGTCTAGCCACATAGTCTAAATATGTCTACTTAAAAACACACTAGTCATCATGAGAATACAGATTTTTGATTACATTTGAAGTGTGGTTTGGATATTTAGAGGCAACTTTCACAGGCAATGAGTGTTCAATAAGGTGATGTATTGTTTTTGATTATGAAATTATTACCAGGTGGTCAAGTGAACCTTCAGAGTTGTCACACTGTGGTGACCGGACCGCAGTGGTGTTTGTGTGAATTAAAAGTGGTTTTCTGTAGCTCAGAGGAGGGTGTGTGACATTTTGACCGCTTGTAAGCAGACAAAGAGAGTGGCACTTGTCTCTTTCTCTTATGAAGGGTGACTGCCGAAGCAGAGAAGAGGCGCTGATCTTGGGGGTGGAGCTGTGTGACAATGGATTCATGCATCATGGTATGATAGCTGTTGTTTATGTCATTGTTTCGTGTGTTTTCTCTTTGTTTCTGGGTGTCTGTCTGATTTCTTTTGGTCTCTTTGACAGTTTATGTCTGTCAAAGTTGTCTTTTTGTGTATGTGTCACGTGTTAACTCATCCCAAAAGTGTCAACCGGAATGTTTTCAGCTCTTGTGAGGTTTGTGCTTTGAAACAACAGCAAGATTGTCAAAAATACAATTTGCCTATGGGAAAATGGAGATAAACTTCATTAAATGGACTAAGAGTGATTTTAATTGAAAGATTTGTTATGATTCAGATTCATTCAGTGATTAATTAAGAAAATGATTATTGTAGTGTTTGAGGTGAATTCACATTGCAAAACTTTCCCTATAACTTGATTCTGCACATTCTGTCTCTCGACAACAGCCTTGACCTTCTCCACAATCCAAGTTTGACTGGCTAGTTGTCATGGCAACCGTTTGTTTGCAGAATTCGGGTCTCATTTTCAGGGCACTTGATGCCAAAGTCCACATCATGCTCGTGTGACTCATTTATCGTCTAACATGGGCTGCTCCTAACAGCCTGCGATTGAGTTTAGAATGCGGCAAACTCCCAACAAATTTATAGAACGTAATAACTTGACTGGCTGTGCTTTCAGTTTTTGGCCTTGTATACGATGGTGGCATTCATCCATTTAAGATGATTCACTGGGATATCTGACCATTAAAGCTAATTCAGCTTTATCTAATCTCGCCCATAGAAGTGTGGAAAACACTGGATCTCTTTTTCTTGTTGGGGGTATTTTTGCTACAAAAGTGAAGGGATTGTTTAGAGCGCATGTTGCCGGGGTGACAGATTGAAATCCTGGCCTATTCCTTTTCATGGGACCCACTTTCCATAGACAAGGCTTCCCTTCTGAAACTTTTTGTACCGCTCTTATCATTCCAGTACATTATGTGTTTGTTCTCTTCTTTGTGGCACACAAATTCAATTTTCACATCAATTTGATCTGCTGCGTGACAAGCAGCAGCCAAAACAACATCAAAGTAGTTATTAAGTTGCTTTTTCCTATGTGTTATAGAATGTTCTTGAAAAAAAAACAAGAGTTAATGTAAAGTAAGTTTATCATTTCAGAAGGTGCACTTTTATATCTGTTAGATTAAAATATGTACACTTTACGTCAATAATATAAAATGTTATATAATATAATAATTTACAGTAATAACAATAGAATTTTTATTCTTCAATTATTTGGTAATGTAACTCCTGCAACAGTAATAATAATTATATTAAACATATTAATAGAATATGTATTAATATAAGTAAGCAAACATTACAATAAAGCTAAATTAGATTAATTATTTTAATATCAGTTTATTTTAATATGTAATGTTATAGACTTAGAAGTCCATATTTCACATAAAAGTGTTTTCTCTTTTACAGGGTGGAATTTATGAATATATAATCAAATATTTATTCATATTAATAAATCAAATTAATAGTAATATTTATTAAACATTTCTTACACACACACACACACACACACACACACACATATATATATATATATATATATATATATATATATTCATACTTTTCATCCTGTAAAAGAGAAGTTAAGTGTGTGTGTAAATATTTTTATATAATTTAGTATTATAATATAAATGTAAGGATTAAATATATGTGTATATATACTGGATTAAATATATATATTTATACGGTATATATACTGTATATATTAGTGCAAAATAATACTACATCCAAAATAAACATTTTTGTTGACATAACATATGTGTTTATACTTTGTATATTTCTAATAAATAAATACACACACATATGCATTATTGTGTATTAAATATATTTGTAAATACTATAAATTACATAAATATAAATACAAACATTTAAATACATGTAAATATTTTCAAAATATATACCGTATAAATGTATATTTATATATACTTGATAAATATATACAGCACACGTGTCAGCAAAAACCTTTATTTTGGATTATTCACGATTAATCATTTGACAGCTATATCTATATATTACATATATTATATTATTTTTTTTAAATTTTAGACAAAGTTTAGCATGTGACACCATGGGACTTGGGATTGCAACTACGTATGCAATAATTGTCTTGCTTACATCACTTTTTGATATTATTTGTTAACACCTTGCTTTTGCTTTTTTGCAGTTTTGGAAAAAAGCGAATTTAAGGATGAGCCTCTTCTCTTTCGCTTCTTTGCCGACGAGGAGATGGAGGGTTCCAACACCAAACACAAGCCCATAAAGCACGATCTAAAAATAGTGGAGAATGTCATCGCCAAGTCGCTGCTGGTGAGAGATGTCGTCTGTAATCGCCTACAGCTGATGCCACTTACAATAGCGCACGTTGGCGTTAGCCCATGTGGTTTTTATCCACTCGCATGGGGCTTTTCTGCTTCGGCACGTACGGGGGGTCTGAACTCGGGCCAGCTCTGACTCTAGAGTCATCACCAGTAATTATGCTTGACTGTTTCTAAACCAGCCTCTCATTACACTTAAACATGCAGTCAACTGGTTTGACAGTTTTGGCACGCGAGAGACTGAAGTTCACATTCTAGGAGCAGCTCCAAAACATGAATTTGTCACTGTATGACAAAGCCAAAGCTACTAAGTCATGATAACTGTAAAATGTGTACTCTGATTTCAGATAAAGCCAAGTGAAGGAGGCTATGGCTTCACGCTAGAAGACAGAAACAGAGTGCCCATCGTCAAATCAGTGGAGAAAGGTTCCCATGCTGAGGTGCGTGTGATAATTTGGGTCATTATTACAATGCACAATATTTAAAGTGCTCCTAAAGTAAACTATATTTGCAATAGTTCCACTTTAGCACAATGAAAAATGTGACCCTTGACCACAAAACCACTCATAAGGGTCATATTTGGTTATATTTTTCAGTATATTTATTTTTATGTTTTTTTGAATGGTTATTATTATTGGCTTTTCCAATGTTTTCCCTACATAGAAAAATATAAAAGTGGGGTTTAAATAAGAATTCACACACCTGTTGTCAAGCTCATCTTTTAGTTAGCTTGTGCTCAATCAGACCAATAAGGCATCAATTAGATCAATGGAATCCCTAAACGTTGATAATTACCAATTAATTGTGGTAATGAACAATTTGTTGTTTGCGGTTGTGGGTTGATAACACAAATTGACCTCAAATTACTCCAGTCTTGAGATTCCCTTTTAGTGCTTTAATAAGTTCGATCTGTTAGATCAAACCCTGGTAAATGTGGTCAGTTGAACTGGCTCGGTTCTGACGTAGAGAGGGTAATGCTAACCAGACCTGAAGTAACTTGTGCGTCACAGTAAGGGGCTCCACACTGCATTGCATGTGGATCTGTTTCCAATGAGGAGTAGACCCAAAAAGCAATAAAATCCAGCTGTGCACTTACATAGATGAAGAGCTGTCTTGTAAAAATAGCAAAATGGATTTTCGTGTTTGTAACTAAAAAAAAAGACAGTGACCAAGACAGAGAGGAGAAGGCAAAGAGCTATAGTAAAAAGAGAAAAGTGAATGAAAAAGGAAAAGCTGCCCAAGTGTTTTCTCAATGTAGAGGAAAAACATGAGCCGGAAACAGAGGACTGTGCGTTTTATTGTAAGAGAAGAATGGTTATATTTATAGCTGTCAAGAGACGTGTCCAATCCATTCAGTCAAGCACAGAGTGAATGAATTATATCCACTTGAGAGCTCAGAGCAGGAAGTTGCACATGTAGATGAAAGGATTGAACCCTGCACCTGTGAAAATGAAATTTATCTGTGCTTTCAGTCATCCATTCATGCACATACTGTACATGAGATACATACATTAACCTCAAAATAGTTATTTCCCCTCATGTATGCACAGCATAATGAAGAAATGTATCGTTTACTACATCTACTTCATCCAATGTGAAAAAATAAAACAAAGTGAAAAAGTGTTTTGGGTCCCACTTTATATTAAGTGTCGTGTGTACTTCCATAGTAACTAGATGTGTATGGAGTAATGTCAGTACACAACGGTACATAGTATCTACAGCTGTTATATTTCTGTAACTTCAACCCTCAGATTGGAATGTTTAAGTACAAATGTGTAACAGGACTAACACCACTTTTTGGTCAATAAAGTGTTACACTTTATATTAAATAGACAATTGCTATGGATTTAGCATGTAATTACTCTGATGCCACACAGCAGCGGGCAGGAAATTAGGCTTTAAATATAAATTGCGGTAGGTGTCCAGAAGAGATGCCTGGAAGAGGATGTGTGTCCATATCTTCCTAATACACAGCGAGGAGTAGAGTTTGAGTGGCTAAAGACTCTACAAGAACCACAGCTGGAGAATTGCCAAAAACAGTTGAGTCTCAAGGTCAGAAAACCTTTAAAAAAATAGTCAAACAGCCCCTGCATCAACACATGCTGCTTGAGAGGGTTTAAGAAAAATTCTCTTCGCTCTTCGCATGTTAAGTTGTCAGACAGGACAGTTTTAGCAGCAATCACTCAAGATAGGTTTGGTGAACACAGGGATGGAAAGTACTCCACGTGTACAATGAAGTATACTGCTGTGTTTTTGATGTTGTGGGTGTATATTTCAGCTGGAGGTGTTGCTTAGATACATGGCATCATGGATTCTATTAAATACCAACGGATAAAAATCAGTAATTCACTGACTCTGTTGGATCTTATATCTTATCTTATAATGGGCCGTGGTTGGATCTTCCATTGGGACAAAAATCCAAAACAAACATCAAAATAAACACAAGAATTAGTCACTGAGAACATAATGAAGCTTTGGGCATGTCTGTCCTAGTCCTCTGACCTGAGCCCTGAGTGAGGTGAACTAAAGAGGAGAACCAACATGGAGCTGGTAATCTAAAGGATCTGGAGTGGTTCTGGATGAAGGAATGGTTTCTTTTCTCTGTTCTCCAAACTCTTCAGGCATTACAGGAGAAAACTAGGGAAAATGACATACCACTAATTGGGTGCCAATAATTGTGGCCAACAAAACATTTATTTCATCATGAGTTTTTGTTGTTTTATTTCAAAGATAGGTTAGAATTTTGTTGTTTGCATAAAAGATCAAAAGGATAAAATAATTGACAAATAATAAAATAAAATAATTAACTATCACTTTGTTACTTTAATGTGTTAAATAAAACTGCATTTAGAATATGAATAAAGTTTCAAATAAAAGGGTTCTTTCATACAATTAATAAATAATTTAAAGTTAAATCTGAAACTTAAATGTTTAAAAGTGTTTGTCATAGCTTTTTGGAGTAACTGTACATCTAGGATTAGAGGTTATTTGATATTTCTGTGTGTCTCTTCCTGTGCAGATGGCTGGTCTGGAAGTGGGGAAAAAGATCTTTGCTATTAATGGGGACCTGGTCTTCTTGAGACCTTTCCAGGAGGTGGAAAACTTCCTAAAGCAGTGCTTCCACAGCAAAGGTCCCCTCAGAGTGCTGGTCAGCACCAAACCCAGAGAGTGAGTGGAAAAGCTCCTGTGATCTAAAGACTTCATATGCAGTCTCTAAAGCCTGATATCAATTAAATAAAGAAACCTGCAGATAAACATCTTTTTATTTATGAATATCAGCTTGATATTTAACTGCAACTCAGAATACGCCACACGCTTAGAGGAATGGCTGTAATACGGGTTGTGTTTTGTGACAGAATTGATGTCTGTGTGTCTATCTGCTTCTCAGGACTGTGAAGATCCCAGACTCCGCAGACGGTTTGGGCTTTCAGATCCGGGGGTTCGGGCCATCTGTGGTGCATGCGGTTGGCAGAGGTAAGAGCGAAAACAGAAAGAAAAGAAGAGAGAAAAACTAGGCTGGGCTTAAGGAAGTTACTAGTGCCCTTTATATCCTACTGTGTTTTTGAACCTCAGCTGGATCACAGCTGGAGCTGTAGGTACATGACTTGACTTGAGCCAGATTGAGCATCACACTCACATATATATCTATATATAGAGAGAACAAGCTGCACAGCTCTCACTTCCTGCTGTGTCTGCAGTGCATTCTCATCAAACATGGCGAGAGATAAATGAAAAAAGAAAAACATTCCAGCTTGCACTGTCATCCCTGAAGAGAATAAGAGATAGAAGAAGAACAGTCCTCACTTTACATCGAAGCTACTTGCTTCGTCCTATCCTATATAGGTCATTCACAAATTCAAATTCAGTAGAAATGCAATTAATTTGATTATTCTATTGGAGAGAATTTGCCTGAAGGTTTTAAAAGTCTGGATGATTCTGGTCGAAGTGAGCAAAAATATGTTGCAAAGGCTGATATATTGGCTGACATTTGATAGTTTTCAAGTACCGCTAAGTTTCTCAGCTTGGCCAATAAGCATCAGATGATAGGACTTTTTATTTTTACATTTATTTGTTTATGTTGCATATGCAGCCAATGAGCTTGCTGCTTTATATTTAAATGGTTGGTTAGCATTCACTAGTGCATTTTACAGCACCAGCATCCCCAGCTCCACCTGTATACAGTAGATCAGCAGTCTTAAATGCCCACAGCTCCATATCAGCGTATGAATTTGCAATAACTACTGTAGTTCCTGTACTTACAGCAATAATCTAAAACAACAGCAGCACCAATTCAGCAGCGTAGCAGACCTACTTCTACCAAGACCAAATACACTAACATTGTCGTATTCATTACCATGTTAAAATCTTCTGAGAGTTGTCATGATATAACTATGGTGACATGTCAACATACTTTGATCTAGGTTTTGCTTGTTCTTAAAGCAGAACTAACTAGAATAAATTGTGGAATGTACTGTATGTTCATTTATACTATAATATTTTTAGCAGGGTAGTACTGAAACATGAATTCGAGTATATCTGCCCAGATTTAGAAGGTCGGCTGCTCCTTCAGGTGATTGCTGTTCATAAGCTCAGTGGGGAGTTGTGATAATTATTACCTTGCCTAATGTGCATGCTTGTTCCTAAAAATCGCTTTTGCCTGAGTTCTGCTGGCTGTAGTAGTGTAAGAGCGTTTGCTCAGGGGAAAAATGCAGTGTAAAGACTTATATAGATTATAGAAACACAGGAACATTTTTCAGAGGCATGCACTTTTAATACAGAAAAATATATTCAGTATAAAGAAGTGTTTAGGAGATTATGCAAGCGAACTATAAATATTGAGTCTCTGCAGTGAAACTTCAAATGTTGGCCTAGTCCTCAGACATCATTTATAGGTACCGAAAAACAAGTCCTGATTTTACTGATGTTTCACTTTTCTTAAAAGTAACAGTTTACTATCACATGCTGTAATGCAGAAAGTGGCACACATGCCAAGGAGTTCTGCTGTTCTAGGTTTATGGTCAAATATGTTTGTGTCATTCACTTTGCACACTGCCATTCAGACATGAAATGTGAAAGAGTTGTTACTACAGAGAAAGTAACTGGGCCATTTTGTGTGCTCTGCTTCTACATCTACTGTAAGTAGCTATTTATGGGTCTGCTTGTAAAATGCTTATGTGTTTAGGAGATTTGTGTTGATTAATGTTGCTCCCTTCTTCATTGTGTATGCACAAAAACACTCTGTTTCAATAGTGAACTACCTCATTGTGTACCAGCTACCAGTACCCTAGACAGCATACAGTCTTAAAAAAGTAAGAAACAGCTCTTAACTCCACACAAAAAAAACAGCAAATGCTGGTTAGGTATGTTTTTAAGCTGGAAGGTTGGTTTGAGCCAAAATACCGTGGTTATAACACTTTTACTATGTAACCATGGTTAATGTTTTGTAAGAGATAACAAAAAATAGAACATAAAAAATAGGACTTTTTAAATTTAGTTTACACTGATTTGTTTTATCGAACCTTTTCAAATACTGAATGCTTTTGGGTACTTAATTGTAGTGCATTGTCCATCATTTTGCATCTTCCATTACATGCAATGCTTTTTTAGAATTTGGCCAAATATATCTTATCTACTAAGTCTTCCTGTTTCCCTAAAGGCACTGTTGCGGCAGTCGCAGGCCTGCATCCGGGCCAATGCATCATTAAAGTGAATGGCATCAATGTGAGCAAAGAAAGCCACGCCAGTGTCATCGCCCACGTCACAGCCTGCAGGAAGTACCGGCGTCCCACACAGGTAAGACTGCGAGCATCTCTCAGCACCTCCATGGTAATGCACTATTTCTAACTTTTCTAAGTAGTAAATCTGTACATATAAAACACTACAAAGCACATAACAAAACCCTTTGTGATCCCGTCCGGGTCATTAGCCAGCAATAATAGTAGTTATGTATTCATGTATTCTGTACACACTTTCTGTGTTGGAGGGTAATAAGGGACAGGCTTGGCACAGACTGAAATAGGACGATGTGGTTGGCACGTTGGCTGGACCCTGGTTTCCATCAGACATGGAAAAAGAACGAGGGGTGCCCACCCTCCCACTAAGCAGCGATTTGCAGCCCACCATCCAAAAGAGGGAAATGTAGGGAAGATATTGACAGAAACAGAGCAGGGGTGGATGTGCTATAGTCTATTAAGCACATAAAGGCCCTGAGATACTCATAGAAAAGTTCTTTATTGTTCAAAACTTAGGAGTAAAAGGAAGTTTGAAATACCTAAGCAGCAGTATACTGCTAAGAGTGACAAAGGTCACAACAAAAACGTTTGTTGTCAATAGTGTAGCGCTGTATGTAGCACAGTTCATTCAGAAGTCACTTTGTCACCAAGTAACGAGAACTTGTTGCAAAATCTGTTTGAGAAAACTTTTTGGGAGTGTGTTATCAACTCACAAACCATGTTTTGAAAGCAAGTCTGTCTGAATAGCTTTTTGTTGTTTCTTTTTGCAGCAAGACTCCATTAAATGGGTGTACAACAACAGTGAGAGTGCACAGGAAGACCACCAGAGAACCAATCAGAAGCCCGCCGCAAGGGAGAATGGAGATGTGTTTGAGTGTAAAGTTGAAGGTGCGGTTACACATACAAGTGCAAAAACACAAATACGTAGATAAAATTAAATAACATTAAATTTCATTCAGTAGAGTAAATTAAGTAGAGTAAATTAAGAATGCAATTTCATTTAAATATTTAAATTAAGAATTCAATTCAATTCAATTCAATTCAATTCAATTCAATTTAATTTAATTTAATTTAATT
>JAUMHG010000076.1:8760105-8781474 GCA_032359395.1 Enteromius anoplus
CAGCCAGTGCTGCGGCGCCCGGGGAGCAGTTGGGGGGAACGGTGCCTTGCTCAAGGGTCTCACCTCAGTCGTGGTATTGAAGTTGAAGCGAGTGCTGGTTATTCACCCCCCAACCCCCCACAATTCTGACTTTATAGCTTGCAATTACGAGTTTATATAAAGTAATTCTAAGAAAAAAATTGTGAATTGTGAGAGAAAGTCGCAATAACCTTTTTTAATATTGTTGATCAATGGCAGAAACCGGCTTTCAAAGGAAAATATATAAAGTTCAGAACAGAAGGATATTTTTTGAGAATTGCTGTGTTTCTGTCTGTGGAATTTTTATCAATTGATGATTTACATGTTTCCAGAGCAATAAGTAACAATTTTTAAATTAGGCTTCCTAGTTTTCTAAGACCTCTTTAAAGGAACCACTGTTCTGGATGCTAAACCTATGATCGGTCTCCTCTCTCTTTCTCTCTCTGTCTGCAGCCTGAAAATGGAGACTAAGGGTAAAGGCCTAAAACAGCAGCAACAGAATCACAAGAAACTTCTGGCAGCCATGTTGTCTCAGGACTCGTTTGACTCCATGCCTGATTCGGCCCCCTCAGTCACTGAAGACGAGATGGAAGATGAGGATGATGCCATGGAGCTTCTGGGTAATGAGAACAAACACGCACACATATTTCTCCTCGTAATCTACAGCAATCATGTTCTCACGCATTCCCAAACCCAATGACATGTTTGCTGCTCATATCACCACTGATTTTGAAACATCGTCTGAGGTCTAAATTGTGTCCTGAATGCCTTTTGATTGCTGAAGCATTATCTCCTCATACGTTGTTGGTAAGATCTCATAATTTCATGAGTGAGAGAAAAAGAAAGAGAGAGAGAGCTCACAAGTAGCATATGTTATTTATTCAATTCTTGAATGAATTGTGAATTAGTAGATGGCACTAAAAGACTGGGTGTTATTTGATAATAATTGTGCTGAAAATGGTTCAGCTATGTATCCTATAAATGGTTGTTATTGTCAGTTTGGATTATTTTTTTATAAAATAGTCTAAATGTACTACCCTATAACTTTAATGAGGGTGACGGGGACGTGCGGATCCATCTGCAAGCTTATACTCAAAAGCATGATGAAACACAATGGCAAACAGGTACTGTATGTCACAGGCAGAGCTCAAGGAAAGTCCAGTAGGCTAGCGGGGTCGACCAATTTTCTAACAGTCCAGAGGGTAAAAACCAGAGTAACAACTTAAGACAAGGCAAGGTCGGTACACAGGAGAAACACACGGAAAACAAGACTTGGAAAGGAAACACGGAGAAAACGCTTCGTGAAGAGGTAAACTCTCAATACTCAACGGTTAGGCTAACGCACACAGACTTCTTTTAAAGTGGAGACAAGAGGGTTAACGAGGGGATGGAGCTGATCAATTGTTATAGGAACTAACAAGAGTGCAAAGACTGAACAGGGGAACACTGAAACAGTGGGAAAGCACACTTCACAATAAGAGTCATTAAAGGATAACACAAACACAGACGTGGGTAACACATAATACAGTCCGGGGGAAGAGTGCCCTCTACAGGAGTTCGTGGGCACTCCAGCTGGTGATCATGACAATAACAATATAATTGTTGTACTGTATTATTAAGCCAAACTATTATAACTGTTAAATAGTTACACATGACTATTGAAATCAAAACAAAGCTGAAATAGAATGAAATATAAATATTTCAAAAAACATTTAATTTTTTTTTATTTTTTATTTAAGTAACAAAAAAATATTACTGGAATAAAACTAAAACTAAATAGAACTAATCAAATTGACAAATGCACATAAAATTACAAAAACTGAAAATATAAATTAATTTAAATTAATACTGCAATATTGTATAATAATGTGTTACTAATGTAAAACAGTATGTTTGATTTATAGATTGATAAGCAGACAGCAGCAAAAGAGTCATGAAATTATACTTTGAAAAACAAGGAGAAATGTCCATGGATTATACTATTCTCAACAGATTGTTATGTTTAGAATCCCTATGAATCACTATTATTAATCCATGCTGCTCCAATGATTACATGAGCGTGACATCCTAAGTCTCTGTTTCTGTGCCGGTGCCAGACCACCCCTCAGGTAACAGAGCTTTGTAGCAGTGTAGCTCTGTAGTGTTAGCAGGTTGGTCCCTGCATGGGTGTAAGACGTAACCCAGCACCTCCCACACAAAACACAACCTGTGCTTGCATGTGGCAAATCAAAATTTTAAACTCGAAAACAATTAAAGCTTGTATAAAAGAAGTGTTTCAGTTCGTAAAAAGCAGATTCATGTCTTATAACATTCTGTCTTATGTAGGACACAAAAGAAGAAATATTGTGCAAAGTTCATGCTGCTCTTTTTCATACATTGAATGTGAATAGTGACCATCACTCTATGCGAGATTATCATAATTGTTTATTTGTCACTCTGAGCTATTCCTTGTCACTTTCCACGCTCATTGTATGTAACTTTGAAATGCTACGAAATCGATAGAATCACTTTTGTGTCCCACAGAATGGTTGGAACAACATGAGGATGAGAAATGATGCCAGACTTTCATTTCTGAGTGAACTATCCCTTTAAATAACGCGTTAGTGTTTATTTCCGAAAAGTGGTACTGAAGAGCGTCAAGCGCCGGTCGTGTTCTTGTTTTGTGTGTAAGGGTAAAGAGTTTGCCTTCTTACACTCCACACAGAGAGCTGTCTGGGGCTGATTTGGGTTTGTTCTTTTTGTGGGATGCGGTGTGCCCTCGGTTGTGTGTGTCTGTTAGCAGCGACCTGGTGAGCTGATCTGCTGCACTGAGGCTTTCTCCTGCAGAGGATGCTGGGAGATAATGAGATTTTCTGTGCTCTGAGGCAACAGCAGAGAGGGCGTGTGGATACGGGATGTTGGGATTGGAATACTTTAGCCGTATTTCAACAACCTTTTTCCATTCTCCATCATTCCTTGAGTCTTTTCTCTGAGTATTAGCGATCCCTCAATAAATCTCCCACTTAATTAAGTTTAATTTGACTTCTTTGACCGAAAGAGCATGTTGTACAGCTATCTGAAACTTTCCAGTTGCACACTTCGCCATTAAAGAAGCTCAATTGAGTGCTTTCTAGAAAGCCTGTTTACCCCCTTAGAAGCCCAATAACCCAATAACTGCAAGAGAAGATGTTTATGGCTGTGCTCAGAATACTTTTTTGAGTACATAGAAAATTATATACACAGAGCACACACACATATTTACTACATTTGCCATAATGTGCAATAGACAAGGTTTTCAATATTTATAATGCCAAGAAACTTCAAATATGATGATACCCTTTCTTAAATAGCTATATATTTGGACATAAATATTTTGAATGAAATGTTAGTGTTATTTTAAAATAACTGACAAAACTGAATGGTTTCGTATATTATCTGTGATCTAAAGAAATGTTACAACGTACTTTTACTGTAATTAGGTTATAATTTCAATTTCTGTATAATAATCGCACATAATAATTATTATGATAATGAATATAATTATTAATGCTTTTATACATGCGATTTCCCATAGCTATTTTCTTCTTTGTTGGAAATACACATTTCTCTGGTGCTTTAAATAGATAGTGGATACAGTTTGCAGAGATGTTTTGTAACAGTGTGCAAACAAAAAGCCATATCAATCGTATTTTATTGATTCTTATTGATTTGATGAGAGAGAGATATATAAGGAACTGAATCTGCTCTCAGTAGTTGCAGTCTGATGGAGGTTCTGGAGTCTGGTAGTGACATGGGCTCATCACTCATATCAAACACGCTGTCAGACGAACAGGGAACAGTTGGGACAGAGTCATCGAGACGGGAGTGAGACACTGCGTCTTTGGATCTCATTACTTGTGTCAGTCCTGTGGTCCCTCCTGACCTAAAGCAGACAACAGTGTGACCCTCCGTCTCATTAGAGCATCATCACAGAGAGCTGCAAAGGTCACAGCCACAATCATGTGCTTAATTAATCCTTTATGATTGTGCTAGAAACAATATTACCTTCGAATACAAATGTGCTCCCATTAAAAGATAATCTGAAAAGATAATCAGATAATCTGAGAGGAGACATTGTATCTTTTATTCTAGTCGTACAGTTTTAAATATTTAAAGTGACGTTTCAGTTTTAACTCAAATGATTTGATTTGATGAGTTGGGGTTGATTCGTAGCGTGAGCTGATATTGGGATGTCATTTTGCACTATCATTAATATTAATACAGATGAATTTAGACATATACCAGTCAGGATTTCTGTTTTTACAATTTCTGTGTTAGCTTGTATTCAGGTCTAGTAATGAATTTGGTATCAAATCTGCCCCTTTCATTCCAATGTCAAATGATATTTGAAGTGTGCATGTGCTTATACTGAACTCTAGTGGTGAAGATCAGAGCAGTATTTCCTAAACTTGATTGTTCACAACGTTGCTCTGCTCTAGAGCTCTTTATCGATCCTCTCCTCCTCTCCTGTTTCCATTAACAGCTTTTGTGGATGTGTAGCATTGCTGTGAGAATCATTTGAGTCCATCAGTCAGTGATGCCCATGTCTCTGGAGAATATATGGTGTTCTTCCCACCTTGCTAAATGGTCTATAGAGAAATGAACGTAATTCAAGAGAGTGTAATTATGCTAATGAAAGAATTAGTGAAACTGCAACGAAATTACTTTTCAATATAACACAGCTTCAGGGAAAACTGAGGAGAGCTTCTTAATTCTGTTCTACCTTATATTTTCATTTTATTTTGTTTGAATTATTATACAGGGTACAACATGCATATAAATTACTCAAACGCTTTCTTTACTTATTATTTACTTATTACCATTTTTTGTTGTTGAATATACTAGTGACCTAAGACTTTTGCACAGTTAAAATTTTTTTTTTATATATATATTATAAATATATTAAAAATAATTCTATATACTTATTTTTAAATATATTATATTGGTTTACATTAGGTATTATTGTTATTATTTTTATTATTACTGCCATTAGAAAGTATATTACTATTATAGTTTGACTTTGGCAATGTCAGTTTTTACCACTAGAGGGACATCATAGTTTGTTTTCTGTCTTTTTTTAACTCCACTGACAAAAAAGACATAACATTATTTATAAACGGTTACAAAAATATTACATAGTTATCTGTAAAATTATTTATGACATTCATAAAACTGTAGCCGACCTTTTATTCTGGGATTATTGACACTAAAGAATAAGTTCCTTGTATAAACAAGTCAATAAACAAAAGCAGTCTCAGTGGAAAATGACTCACAACTTTTGTACATGAGATAAATACATGTGGGGCCACTCAATATATATCGTCTGCACACAGTCAACCACATTGTCAACTGTTCAAATGGGGTTTTTGAAGCAAAACCCTGTTTTTGGCAGCATTTTGTTGTCTTTTGGTTAGCTAATAAACCAACATGGTAGAAAACCCTTTTCCCAAGACATCAGTGCTCTCCCATGCCAGAGCAATGCTGCAGATTGCCGTTATGACTTTCATGGCAGATACAGATGAAGCCGCACATTTACAGTAAATTATGTCTGAAGAGAGCGCTCACGGGACAACGGTTGCCTTTTTGCTGCGCTAGTCGATCCTAGCGATGACAGATACTGACAGATGTGTGTAAGGGAGACTAAAAGAAATAGTGTAGATCTATTCTCAGGTTGTTTTACATGTCTGAGCTGTGGCCACTTGGTGGGATGAATAAGCTATTTCTGCCAGGGTTTAGGGTTTCGGATTTTGTGGCGGTGGCTTTTCATCTGGTACTGACTCTGAGTATGAGTCAGGTCACATCTGACACCTTTCAAACATTAGAAATGGCTTTATGAAGGGGTGTTCATGTGGGGTGAGGAGACAGAGTTGATGAATGGTGCACTGGATTCACACAGATCTTGAGTTATAATTGTCTGGAGTGTGATGCACATATGGAGGGATTCATGGGGGATGAAGCTCTCTCGTGCTGGATGCCCACCCATATCTGAGACACCCACTTCGTCATGCTCAGAGAGCCCGCGATGACATAGCAGCCGTGAATCTCTCAAGTGTGGTTTGTCGGTTTGGCTGATAATAAAAACATGTGAAAATATGGGAGTTTTTGGGAATCTCTTAGTGCTGAGGGAAATTGTGCCCTAGTTTATTGGTTTTTGACTGATTTGTATATAAGTGGAGTTATCGGTAGATTGTAATTTCTGTGTTTTTACTGGGACACAGTAAATATTGAACTGAATTGTAAAAATTATAAAATTTAACATTGTCTAAATAAGATGTAAAAGACTGCTGGCCATTCAATATTTATTTATTTAATTGAAGAAAAGTGTCACACATAATGCCGTTAAAGATTTTAGCTTAGTTCAGTTTTTTTTTTTTTTTAGATAAAACAAATTCAGCCTCAGAGACGTCTTTCAGAAACATTACACTAACAGCACCGTCGTAACCTCAAGTCAGGTTGTTTTTAAATTGATGTCAAGGATAAAGTAGTCAGAGTAGGTTAGTGCTATCAACATTTGCACGCATGTTAATGTGTGTGTGTCTCTGAGAGAGAAAGAAGCGTGAGAGATACAGTAATAAAATGTTTTTTGCGATACATAATAAAATGTATTTTTATGTGGCAATACATGGACAATGTGACTATTTTTATCATATTGATAACAATATTTATTTGTTTGGCCAGCTTTGTTTTGAGTTTTGGTTGTTTTTCTTTTCTAAGCATAGACATACATACATATATATATATCTTTGGTTGTAAGACTTTTGAATGATAGAAACCATTTGGCGAATTGATATGGAACTGTGATGCGGTCAAATCATGAAAATAATTGCACACCATAGAATGTTCATTAGCCAGTCAGATGCAAGCATTCAACAAACCCGTAGTATAAGTAATATTAATTAATATAATATATTTTCATCCATACTGCACTATATAAATAATAGTTTAACATTTGGAAGTTATAAAAATAAAAATTTTATAGAACTCTTTTGAGTTTAAAGCTCATAATAAACAATTAGTTTTTAATGGGACTTTGCTGAAAGTGATTTGTTTTAATTCCCTAAAAAGAACCAGTTTATAAGATTCTGACTAAATCAGACTACACTCGTCTTGCTGTATGCGATTACATAAGCCTTGTGAGGACAACTGAGGCAAGTGCGTCATTTCTGACAAATGAATCTATAGAAACGGCTTTATGATTGTAAAGCATTTTATAATCCCTTTTACATTAGCATAAAAGACAGTATTTTAATACTTCGCCTTTAAGAAGACACTCGTTGATTATGCTGAGATGAATCCTGTTTTACATGATCCTTTTTATATGGCAAATCTGCGGGTTATCATTTTGATCCATTTCACTTTAACCCCCAGATGAGGCTAATTCTTGGTATTTCTAGATGTGGTGTGATCGCAGTGGATCAAGCGATCAGGGCACTGCTTTTGTTTGTGATGTAATGGCAGCCCGTCTTGGCATCCGTCGCCATTTTCTGCTCTTCCCTGACGCCAAGAACTCTCTCCAGGATGTGGAGACACAACAGTTGCCGTGGTGACGGCGTAAACAAATAACAGAGATGCACCACTGTATCCAGTACGCAAAGTGTTTGTCAGGGATGCCGGCGATGATGGCACATGCTGGTGTAAATTACAGTGATCTTCAATTTTTATATGAGGGAGGCTTGGCTGTGGCAACTACACAGTATCTTTGATACACTGATAAGAGGGGAAAAAAGTCCCTCATGAAAAATTATTGCTCTTATATGGCTTTTACCACACACTTGCAGATGCATTACCTAATCGTGTGCAGTTGTGCCAAGACGCTGCAAGCCGCAGCTCAATGATTGATTGTGTAGGCCACAGTGAGCCATTTATTAAAACTGAATGACAGCTGAAAAGATCCAGTGAGAGCATGATGTAACCCACAGACCCCTAGAGGATTTACAGTAGAGCGAAAACCTCAAACTCTGATGTATTGTACGAACGAACCCATAGACCTAACGACAAACATATCTAAAAATCAGACGTGTAACAAACAGTGAGTCACATTTGAGTCCAGGCGTCTTGGATATGAATCGTCTGTTTTGAAATCTTGCGATAATGTTATTCTACACACAATGCCCCTGTAAGATTTATCTGAGAGTTTGTGTGCGTCTGTGTTCGTCGGATTTGTTTCTTGGTGTGATAACAGGAACATCACCTCTGCTATCAACAGTCAAGCATTTTTGCAGTCGAGCATGGTGTGTATGCCAGAGCTGCAGAATACAGTAAATTTAGTGGTTTTTGAATGAGTTGTTGGCTTTTTGAGGTTTTTGTTTTAGCTTTACCATGAGGAGATGTCTGAAAGTTGAATGAATGATTTTTTAGGGCTAAGGTTTTCAAAATGAAAAAAAGTACATTTATTAGTTATTTGTTATTGAAAAAGTATGTTAAGCTCACAAAGGCTGCATTTATTGGATACAGTAAGACAGTAAACCTCAGTATAATACAGTAAAAAAAATTATATTTTAAAGTAGTGCTGCAATTTTAAGATAACAGTTTTCTATTTTAATGTGATTTATTTATCATTTTTATCATTTGTTCCTGTGATGCCAAAGCTACATTTTTAGAATCATTACTCCAGGCTTGGCTTCAGTTTCACATGATTTTTCAGAACTCATTCTAATATGCTGATTCAGTGTTAAAAAAAAAACATTTCTGATTATTATTATCGTTGAAATCAGTAAAAGCTATTTCTTTAATTAAAAAAACAACAACACAAACATAATCCCGAACCTTTTAACTGTATTGTAAAGTGTATTTATTTTGAACACAATAGAAAATATTGATTTTAATGAATAATATGATTACAATATATATTACTTTATAAGTAATATTTTCAAGATTATATTTCTATTGTCTTGATAATGCAACTTTTCGCCCCATGTAACACAATTTTTTTTTAAACGGCTGCATTTGTTTTTTAGAAAATGGTTCGGTGGATCGGCTTTAGTGGACTTTATCTGTTTGGAGCGATTGATCTCTTTTCTTTTCGATGTATTAGCGAAGAACCGTATGTATGTATCAATTATAACTGACCAGCAGGTGTCAGTATTGTACATATCTGCTATGGATATCACTCATTAATAATAAAACAAACGGTTTTAACAATTGTGATTTGTTAGAAAAAACTGATTAAGTCATTAATACTTAAACAAGCGTGTGTGTCTCTGAAGTGTCAGCGCCTCAGAGTCTTCCAGTCCTCATCAAAATTGGCGTCATGTGTAAGTCTACTTAATCCTCTTATCTTTCATTAACTCAAGATATAAACTTTGAAAAATCATTTATCATCGCCCGCCATGACAGACTTGAAATGGTTGCATCGCGGTAGGCAGAAGTATTTTTAGAGAACGAAAGGGACGACCTAGGGGTTTAATTATGAACGTAGTTTAAATATTGTTTTCATTACAAAGCATAACAAAAGTGCTTTTCCCACTCACTTCAAAGTGCTGTATGCATGTGAGGACTAAACCACAGCGCAGGAACGTAGCATTTTAGTCTTAATTAAACACAAATGCGGAAAGTGTGCAAAAGTCTGAGACGTCTAGAGCTTCTCGACAGTGAATTCTGTCAATTATCCGGCTCAGATAATTACGAGCTAGAGATGGAACATAAACCCATGTGGGAACTTTGAAGTATATCGGGAAACGTCATGTCTGCCTGCGTAGTCTGCGTTTATTATAGTTTACTGCGGTATGGCTATATGATTATGGAATTACATCTTTAAAATCTTCTAAAATCTAAAAAAATAAATATGTGTAACTTTTGGTGGGATCCATGAAACAGTCTGAAGAACTTTATTCAATTAGGAGTCACAAATAGTGACTAACAACCTCAACGTACACCACAATCATTTGTGTAGACTGTCTTTGATGCATTAAACTACATGGAAACTTGTCTAGAACAAGCACACACACACACACACACACACACACACACACACACACACACACACTCTCTGGCCCAATGCTTTGGTTGGTGCGAACAATTACAGACAGAAATTCCTTGTCATCACTCCTGTCTTTGTTTGGATAACACTTTCCACCTCTCTCCAGGGGCTCAGCATCCCCGGCAGTTGATTTATTCCACACTGAAGGTATGCAGTGACACTACAGTAACGCATGACTGCTGCACACACACTCACATAGACGCTGTGCCCTTGTTTTGTCTGGAAGTGTGCGGCTGCTGGTATTTTGCTTTTCATTGTTATCAAACTGTTTTGTGTGATATAAAGGTAGCATTTGTACGCTGCTTTGAGCATTTAGATCTGTTTTAAAACCTTACTGCATCTGCCTTTGAGGCTGGGTGTTCAGCTCTATTTATATACATACAGTAATACAATTTACCAATTTTTACACAGATTTTTTGATGTAGTACTTTTCAATATTACACTAATATGAATATATTAGCATCATTTTGGTTATCGGAGATTATTAGATTATTTTTTTATTTTTTTATCAGTATCAGTCAATATTGGATATTTTTGCATGCTCATTTCTTGTTGCATGTTGATTAACTTTCTCCTCACATTCAGAATATAAGTCATTTAACGTGCCCCTAATATGGGTTATGAAAGGTTCATATTTTGGTTTTGGGATTCCCAAACAACAGGTTGACATGCATGCAAGGTCAAAAAACACTTTCATTTTTTTCTTTCGGTGATTGGTCGATATCATTTAAAGCAGTGTTTGTGAGGTGTTTACACTCTAAAAGTAGCACCTAGTGGCAAAGAATGAATTTGCGTTTTCATTCAGACCAACGCGAAAAAAGATCATCAAGTGGGCGGGCAATATATAGGTTGACAACAACATGAAACGGCTTGGGACTCATTTTAAAAATGACTCGTTTCAGTTATTCAGAGTTTACTTTTTTTGAGAGAGAAAGACAATAATTTTATAAACGGTGCACTTTCAGATTTAAAACCTAGAGCTATGTTAAAAACTGCATGAAAGGTCATTTTCAAAAATTCATAATAAAGGCACTTTAATATTTTAATTGCTCTGTTAATGTATGTCCCCTTGTTCCGTGATTCATGACCAGTTGCACCGCCCAAAGGATGTCCCTGTTCAAAATAATACTTTATTTTTTGAATGTTAGTGCATGTATTTAGAATCTTTTTTTCTTAGCATTGTCTGCCATCCTGAATTTTCTCACCTATTTCATTGCTATTTGGGATTGTCTAATATATGAAAGATATATGGAGATTCTGTAATTTAGTATTTGTGCTTAGTAGTTATCTTAGGAGACATCATGATTAATTTGCTATGTGGATTAGCCCTCTGAGAGCTTCCCTAGTACAGTATACTTACAATACCACCTGAATCCTTTTTTGTGTGTGTAACATATTAAGTCAGTAAAGATAATGACTACTTATTCTCACACTGTCCATCTGATTAAAATATTTAAAATACATCAGACTAAATTGAGTGCATCATTAACAAGATTATTTTCAAAGCCTCATCCCCCTCTTTGTCTTATGTTGTCGGCAGGCTCTAAATTCTCTGATAATACTCAAACAAATCACTATGAAATTTGTGTCTTCATGTCATGCTTTATTTTTCAGCTTTGCTGGATCGGCTGTTCTGGCAGATTTATTAAGGAATGGCAGTGTACCGTTTAAAGAGCCTGCAGACACCTTTGTTTCCCTCTGCGTCAGTTCTTTCCAAAATGGAATAGAAGAAAAGCCCACTCTGCAGTCTCTTGCTTTACTATGGCAGGAGTTCAGATCCCTGTCAGGCCGATGAAGGACTATTCCAAGTCTTAAAGTCCACTTCTGGCTCGGGCATTGGCGCATTTGTGAAACAAGCAGCTTTAAGCCCACATAAAAGAAGAAATTAGCCAAAGCTCTGTGGGAAAACACTTACAGAAAGACTTCCAATGGAAGGCCAATTAATTAGGATGGGTTTTTATGAGCTCAGTTTTTCGCACACTGCCCCCCTTACAGAAAATGCTCAAGGAACTTGATAATATGAGCCAATCATTTGTCATAGTCTCTCCAATTTTGAGGTGGAAAGGGTAACTCTTATACACTCAAAAAAGGGCACACATTTTTAAATGTATGTATTTGAATTGCTAATAAAATTCCAGTCGATTTGGATTATGCAGTTTGAACATAAGCAAACAGTTCAACTTAATGCTATGCAAATTTGTTATTCACACATAAATTTACAAAGATTGATCTGGACTCTGAAAATATTTTATTTGATTTAAAGCAGGAAGTAAACACAACATTGCACAACACAAATACCATTTTATTTCCTTCTTTAGTCATTAATCAATCA
Organism: Enteromius anoplus; assembly: GCA_032359395.1. NCBI lineage: Eukaryota > Metazoa > Chordata > Actinopteri > Cypriniformes > Cyprinidae > Enteromius > Enteromius anoplus. The sequence continues at coordinate 8,772,453 of JAUMHG010000076.1, forward strand.
ATGTTTATTTACAGAGCACATTTAAACACAACTCAGGATGACCAAAGGATACAATGAATTTAAAAAACAAACTGCAAGTACAGGGAAAACAATGGATCCTTGTGGAACACCACAGCCGAGGGGAATGGTAGTAGATGAGTAATGCCCAAAGTGAACTGTAAAACACCTATTTGACAAATAAGAAATGAAACCACTGCAAGACAGGATCACAAAGTCCTACATAATACTCCAGGAATGACAGAAGAATGTTCTGGTCAACTAAATCAAATGTATAACTTAGATGAAGAGCCATGCATTTCTGTGATTCTGTCATGAAAAGTACATAATTTAAGACTCATCAACAAATGCAATTGTATTCAATCTCATACATTTTATCTAACTGAATATTGCTTGTTTCATAGCTAGATATAATAAACACGTTTATACTTTTTTTAAAGTGTAAACAAAAATGTTTTTTTTTTGAGTGCAAAAATCATAGCATTATATTTTTGTGTTTTTGTGTGTTAAAATTGTGTAATCTAAATAAATACATACATCTTAGGCCTTATATTTCCCTATATTATTATTTTACTGTATTTTGGATTACATAAATGCAGCCTTGGTGAACATAAGAGACCTTTCAAACCTTAAAAAAAAAATACACACCCAAAAATGTTCAATGAAATTCAGTTTTGCTTGCAACTCAGATACATAAATCTTAAACACAGGTCTAAACATATTTTTTGAGAATAGCTGTGCTCTTTTTGTGTCTTTTTTTACATTCTCTCAAATGCTAAATCTCAGCCAACTTACATCAGAATTCACAAAAATGCTGCCATATTGCCACAAGTGCCCCCCTCAGTGTTGAACCACACACCCCGCAGCCCATTCCGAAAAGAGACTTTCCCACGATGGACAGCTGTGTTCTCCTGTACAATGCTGCGTGTGTGTATGAAGTGGCCTCTGGCTCTCTCTCTCAGCTGGATCAGACCTGCGATGATGAATGAGGCATGTAATATCACCATACTCGCTGGTATTTCACGAACAAGGCAGTGTCCGCATTCCCGTGCCAAGCGGACCTCCTTTTTACACATGCTTTCCGTGCTTGCACAAAGACTCATGGGAGAAATCTCATGTTGACACCACGGAGCGCTCGCACACAAAAAGCTGCGTTTGGGGGGGCTTTTATTTGTGACTGATAAGTTATTTCCCACCGGGCCCCTTCCCACATCAGCAGCTCGAACAAAAAAGGCGAGGCAATTGAGAGATGTAAAGTGAGTCGAGTAAGAGTTTCGTGGATGAATAGGCCAAGTCTAATCCCTGCCATTAGCTACACTTACTTGTCTTACAAGGTGCTTTTTTTTGGTGTGTCCTTCCACACGCTGTCAGCTGGCTGTGCGGTCTCAGCGTAAGTGGTTCGGTTGGTATATAACACCTACAGCCACAGGCACGGGAGGGAGGCGCTGACCTCACAGAACGCGGCTCACTTTACCCCGCTGCTCTGAGTTCTTGCTAGATCATGATGTTTGTGACACGAGAGCGAAACTCCCTGTGAGAAACATGCTTTGTCAAAATGGCATTATGAAACAGATTGTTCTGGCTCTGACATCAGATTTGATGATGCATGCCAAAGCTATTACACGCACACCTGACCATACATCTTTTGAATTATATAATAAATACACCAAATTGCTGCAAAGCTGTTAGACTGCTTATATGGTTGTTATTCAGTTTAAATATACATTATATAAACTCATTTGTTTCTCACTTGTATGTATGCATGTATTCATTTATTTTCAAGTTTACTTTTACATCTATTTCATAGCACTTTGTTCCTCACCAAATATTTTATTATTTTAACTTTAATCATGTTAAAATAGTACATATTTGGTAGGTATCTGCCTTACACCAGGGTCAAATTGCCACCTGATTCAATCCGGTGATGCTAGGTTAATATATTAAAGCTTTAAGTAGAAGCAGCAAAGTCCAACAAGTCTTTACAGCTTAAAACCCCTGCTTATTTATATAACTGACCTGGGAAAATGACCCAGCTTTCACCCAGCGGCCCTGTTGCGTGTTGTAGTGGAACAGCTGTAGTGCAAAGAGATGCACATCTCTCAGATCCAGCCCTCTGCACCTGTTATCTGGGCACAGGCTAGCATGCTGTGAAAGAGTCACCAGTGACCTCACGGAGTATAGAGTTGCCCATCTCAGTGTGTTAGCTTTGTTTATTTCACTGTTTATTGTATTTTCTCTTTTCTTAAACTTCTGCTTCTCATTTGGTTAGTGATTTTACATATCAGTAATCAGAGAGTGTTGCTGTAAACTCTAAAAGTGCATAACATAAACAGCTTAAATCACCAAGACTCAATCAGATTTTAATATATAGAGTTGTTGGTGTCTGTTACCAAACCTTCAAACCCAGCAGATGTCCTATTTAGTTTATTTTATAAAATAGAATGAAACCTGGATAAAGTAAAATTATTTTATTTCAGTGTCATTATTTTAATGATGATGAAAATTGAAATAACATTTAAATATAAAATGTATATAAAGTGTGATTAATATTGTCATTAAAAAAAAATAAAAATAGACATACCTAAACAAATACTGTAAATACAGTCTGATCATAACCAGAGGGTTAAATCATCACCCGTCTTTCTTTCTCTCTCTCTTTGTGTCTCTCTCAGAGGATCTGGATGACCTGAGAATGGAGGGGGTCACTGGTCTGTTGCCGTCCGGCAGTAAGTTCAGCCAGGGCCGCAGCTCCTACTGTTCAGAGCCCCAGGCCAAAGTCACTCTCAACATCTGCTCAAGGTGTGCAAGGTAAATATTTACACAGCTCAATATTTACCAACAGCTCTCTACTCAATGACTTTACCACACACAAGGCAAGCGGTGAACACAATGTGAAGAATGTCATTGTCGGTCCGCACTAGAATACACTGTCATATATCTTAGTCAAGTCACGAGTCACGTATCCTGACCTCTGTTTGCTGAGAGGCCGCAACCGAACCCCTTTTAGCCGGATATGAGGGCCACACGCAGCATTCCAGCAATCTGGAGTCAAAGCTCTGAGAGCTGAAGGTGAATGAGTACATGCTGAGGTAACTCACAGCTTTCATCTTACTGAGGTGACTATGACCTGTGTAGTTGTCTTATGGCTACACATGTGCTGTTTCCTCAACTAAGGGCACTTTTGGCTCTTTGAATTGTTTTAAAATGAACTTAACTCTTTTAAAACACACTTTTCAAGCACTCACCAGGTAAATTTATTTATCTATTAACATTGTATAACTCTGACAAAAGAATTCTATGATTTACTATTTTCTGAAAATTATGAACATTTCAACCACACTATCATTTAATTAGCAAAGAATTTTAATTAGCATTCTTTTTTTTTAATAAAACGTTAAACATTGGTCTTGTTAAAGTGAATTTCACAGCTACAATTTTGTAAATTCTGAAAACAATTCTTCTTAAATATTTTCTCACTTTTCGCATAATTTGAAATCTTGACTGGAAATAAAAATAATAAATAAAGAAAATATAATAATATAATAAAAATATATATTCTATTTAAATAACATATTATGCACACAATTTTTAAAAGTTGGTATGTGCTTATATATACATTAATAATATTACAATTTAGAATAAATGTTTTAATATATTTACAGTTTTATTTATTCCTATAATGGAAAATGTACATTTTCTGCAGCCATTTTCCAATCTTGATTTAATGCATCCTTGCCTTAAAATAAAATTTAAAAAAATCCCACTGACCTCAGACTTTTTAATGTTTGTGTGTGTAAATAATATCGAAAAAGGTCTTTATTTCTTTTTGTTTAGGTAATCGTTTTAAAACCTGTGATACATTCATATTCTTTAATGTTGTTTTTTAAAGAAAAACAAAAAAAAAATTGCAGAAATAAAGTAAAAAAATAACTTTTCCAAAAAATGTTTTAATATGACATTCATATAACAACAAAGACAAAAAAAAATCTGTTATTTTTGATTGAAAAAACATACCCCAGGACATAAAAGTGTCAAAAGTTGAAGAAACTAAGAAAACATACATATCTTAAAAGCATTCTAGAAATCTGATTGCATTCATCAGACCCACAAACAGATAATCTTCTTCATTGTCACTTGTTTTCTGTTTTTATTTCCTGTTGTGTAGTTTGTGGCTGGGCAGTATGATCACATTTCACACTGTTGGCTGTGATAGGGTGACTCAGCGCTCACGTCCGATGCCAGCCTCTGATAAGAAACAATCTGCTGGGTTCGATGGCTGCCACGCTTCTACATCCCCCCACATTTGTTTTGTTTGGCTCTTTCTTTTAGGCTTTTCATTTCTGCCCCACATCAGATTCACAACAGATACTTTAGACATTCTTCACAGTCTATGAGATGCTGAACACATCTTTGCAATTTTACCACACAATCACCGTTTGTTTGTGCACTGTTTATCACATCGATGTGGAAGGTCACTTGTTTATATCGCAGGTTAAATGCGCAGGATTGTGGATATGGCCCACCCCGGTTACATATTTGAATCAGAGCTTGTGGTTCTTGCATTGATAATATGAATAATTCATTCATGAATGTGATTGAATCAGTCCAAGTAACTCATCCCATAAGTGTCTGTTTGTACATCCGGAAGCTCTTCATATACAGTAGACTTGCCAAACAGCAATGGCTATATAATGTGAGGAAACTGATGGCCATCTCTCCGTGTTTTCTTCTCTGTTTCTTTGCCTGGGCATGTGGTTACTTGGAAGACCAAGGCAGCATTCTTCACATTTTCTTAGGCTCAGACTTAGGAATCCTTTTATCTGGACATTTGTTATCTCAAGTGGTCAATGAGTGAAGAACAAAGTACTTAACAGCAGTCCGGAAAGTCCGGATGCTAGACACCGTTAAAACATGTAATATTATACTTAATCCCGTCAAGTTCATTCAGTGGATCAGTCATTTATTCTTACTCATTTATATCATTTATTTATCAATTTTAATACACTATCATTAAATAGTGTTTAAATAAATGTAAATAAAATGTATTATGTTCATCAAGGCTTAATTAAAAAAAACACTGTTTGTTTTTAAAAAACAATATTTTGAAAAAATTTAAACACAATTTTCTGTTTTATTTTGTTAAAAATTATGTGAATTCATACTGTACCTGTGTCAGCATCATTGCTGCAGTCTTCAGTGTCACATGACAGAATTATTCTAAAATGCTCAAGAAACATTGTCGAAGGGTACATGGCACACAGACATACTGTATATTATGTAAACACAATCTTTTATGTTCTATGTGATTAATCACAATAAATATTAACTGCTATAAATTACATAAAAAAATCAAGTGTTTATGTGATTATATATATATTTTTTGACTTAATCTTTTTGACAGTGCTATTATTATTAATGTTCATAACTTCTAATTAAATTTTTTGTGGAAACTGCATCAGCATTCTTTGATGAATAGAAAAAAGTATTTGTTTGAAATAGAAATATTTTGTAGCATTATAAACATATTCATGTGTGCTGACACTTTTAGGAACATTAATGTAACAATGCTGAATAAAACGATTCATTTCAATGAAAAACTGTACTGTACATAAATGTAATGTACATAACAATTCCGTAAAAATAAATTAATAATCATAATAAGCATAATACATTTATGATAAATAATAAATGTAACTTCCTCAACCATTTACAGTCTAGCAGCACTTTATAATGTGTTTTTAATGCAATGCTTAACAACTAAAATGCAATAAAATAAATACAGCTAAATAGTCAACAAAACACATTATTGAGTCAAATTATATGCATTTTCTCTATATATTCTCAAATGTTTTCTCAGATTCAAGCAAACATGCGGTCACAGTGAAGCTTAAACTGATTATAAAAATGTAAACGGGTTTCAGTATTGCCAAATCTCCTGCAAGGATCTACTGACCCATAATACACCAGTGTAGAAAAAGGTCATGGGATTTATTCCTTATCTGCCAGTGTCTGTCCTCTTCGTGTGATGGATGAGGTGGTAGACTACAGCCACACATGCTTAGGAAACAGCTCATCTGGAAGTAGCACAAACGCTCTCCGATTTCATCTGCTCCCTAAATTGGCAACAGATATGACAATTCCATGGGGTACATAAATGAAAAAGTGCATCTGATTCATTGCAGGACATGAGAAAGTACTATAAAAGGCAACATGTTATAATGGTTTATGAAGCACAGAGTAGCCTTTTAAAGCAACCCTGAGCCACAGCTGCCAAAAGTATCCGAGATGCTATTATGGGGGGACTGACCCGATCAAGCACAGCTGTATGAGTCATTCACCATCATGATTTAAATAATTCATTCCAAAAATGATGCTGTATGAAAAGGAACTGCCTCAGATGGTGGGCTAGGCCAGATCTGGTTTTTCTCAGTGGCTTCTGTACATATGAGAAAGAATGAGAGAGAAAGTCGTTGGTGGATTTGATATATGGATAGACACAGAGAAAAATAAATTTGTTGAAGCTGCAGTGTAAAGGCTGGTAAAAAGAGAAGAAGTTGTTTTCTTTTGTGTTGATCATGCTCATTAGATGCCCTGATTGCTTAAAGGAAAAGGCGCGCAATGGCAGTGCCATGAAATGTGAAATGAATCAAGCCTATCATTTGCTAAGTACAGCATTTGGTGATTAACGCTTCTGAAGTGAAAACGCTCCAAAATAACAGTTTGAGAATACGGCATTGTTGAAGAATAAGGTATGACAATTACACTGCTGTAGGTCTTCATTTTCCACTCTAGGAAATTTGTGAGACTGGAAGGTTTTAATTGGATGCGGCTACTAAAATCACCTGGTATGATCCTGGCCACACAAAAGATTTATTTTTCTTAAGCATACTGATTTTTTTCTTCATTAAAGGAATAGTTCACTCAAATACATAAATTTGTGAAACATTTACTCCAAGATGTAGATTAGTTGTTTCTTCATTGGAACACATTGAATCCATTGGAGCGAAAGGGTAAGAGTTTGACAAACAGTTGATGAAAGCATCACAATAATCCAGAAATAAACCCACACCACTGCAGTCCATCAGTAAACATCTTGCGAAGCAAAACGTGTGTTTCTAAAAAAAGAAGAAGATTTTTTTCATTTTAAATAGTCACGTCTAGCCAAAATACCATATACCAATACCATATAATTTTTTCAAACGCTTCCTCCAGTGAAAAAAAGTAAACTTCCTGTTGTCTTCTCACATCAAAATCCACCATGTGTTACCCTTGACCACAAAATCAGTCATACCTGTAGGTATGGCATGGGTATATTTTTAGTTGTAGCCAAAAATACATTGTGTGGGTCAGAATTATTGATTTTTCTTTTAAGCCAGAGATCATTAGGATATTAAGTAGAGATCATGTTTCATGAAGATATTTAGGAAATGTCCTATTAAATCTGAATTATTTGATTAGTAATATGCATTGCTGAGAACTTCATTTGGACAACTTTGAAGATGATTATTGAAGACTAAATTACTTTTTCACTGGATAAAGCCATATTAGAGGATTTTAGCAGTGGTTTGAAATTAAAAGTTAAATTATGAATTATGGATTTGTTTAATAAGAAAACATAAGGCTTTTTGCTTCACAAAATGTGGACTGGAGTCATGAGGTTTACTTGTGGATTATTGTGAAGTTTTTATCAGCTGTTCAACTCTCGTTCTGACGGCACCGATGCAGAGGATCCATTGATGAGCAAGTGATGTTATGCTAACTTTCGTCTTGGATGAACATATTTTTATATTACTTTTTCTTTAAGGATAATGGTGCTATATACAGTATACAGTAAGATGTCTATAAAGGGATAGTTCGCTCAAAGTTTGTTACCTTTTTTTGTTACCTAGACGGCAAAAGGAAATATTGGACATTATGTTAATGCTATCAAGCTCCAAAAATGACAAAGAAAAGTCCTTGATCACATCACAGTCATTAAAAACATAAGATAGACTGAAATCACCCACACCCTGAAAAAAAGAGCAGCATCAAATCTTGCTTTTAAAGATGAGTAAATGATATTTTTGGATGAACTGTTCCTTTTAGAACAAGCCCTCTTTAGACAAGCTCCTAATCCCAGCATCCTCTGAGATAGCACATCATAAATGATGGGTGTTTGAGACAGCTGCTCAGTTTGGCGATTAGTAGATTGCTGTCAGGTCTTAAGCGTTCCCCTATGTTACTCTCTGTCTACATTCCAGCCTGCCCATATCCTCATCCTCCCCTGATAGTGATAAGACAAATAGACTGCTTTGGCACGGTCTCATCACCTTTTATGAATAGAGACTCACTGTCTCCACTTGTTTTCATCTAGCAAAGACACTGGGTAAAAATTGAGATTTTATTTAATACTGATCCATTACACAGAGTTCTTTCATAGCCTCAGCATAGAGTTTACTCTGAAAGGAGAACATGATAGTATTTTTACTGTTATCTTCCACAGCTATCATAACTGTGGGGAGAAATACAAGCCACTTATTTGAAATGAAAACCTGTAGTGCTGATTTTTTGTATTTTTTAGGCTTCAAGGGGACAGTCTTACTGCAAGGCCTGATGAGGAACCAGCACCCCATGTCCCAGAGCAAGCTGTGCCAGAAATACCTTGTAAGTACCTGCAGTCATCACTGAAATCAATGGGGCATGGGACATGCATTTATTTATAGGATATAAATAAAAAAAAAAATGGCAATCCTAAACCTGGACCATAAAACAAGTCATAAACTGGCAATTTTTCGAAATTAAGATTTATACAACATACCAAAGCTGAAAAAACAAGTTTTCCATTGATGTATAGATTAGTGGTTCTCAATCCTGGTCCTCACGGCCCCCTGCTCTGCATATTTTGCGTGTCTCTCTTTGTTAACGCACCGGATTCTGATAATCAGCTCATTAGAAGAGAGAATTGTGCGTTAGCTGTGTTCCCAATCGACATGGTCCCTACACAGTGTCCGTTAAAGTTCACTTCACTTCGGAACATTCATTCACG
>JAUMHG010000076.1:8792987-8808801 GCA_032359395.1 Enteromius anoplus
ATATATATATATATACATACATACATTTCAAATAATATATCATAAAATGCTATTTTACTAAATTAATATAATTAATTGTTTATAATTAAATATTTGTCTGTATACTGTGTGTATATACACAGTGTATACATACAAATACAGTACACAAACCGAGACAAATATTTAATTATAAATTAAAACAATGGATTGGATATAATTTAGTAAAAACCATTTTAAGCTAGAATATAGAAATTAATATAAACTGAAATTAAGATACTGTATATATAAATAGGAATGCATATAAACACAATTAAGTTGTATATATAAAACAAAATATATTTCATTTGTAGCTGGACTATAGATCCACTGAGATGTATCTCAGGTACAGTACAACAGTTTGAACACCCAAAGTAGTCAAAAATTATTAATTTATTTAGTTTAAAGTACATTTATTTAGTAATACTATTCCTTTAAGAATAGCTTGGAGTTCTACACCTTTGTGTAATTGCCAGAAATGATAATAGTGTACAGAATTATGTGTCAGGTTTGATTACATGCCCAAAAGCCTTTCGCGAACCCTTTGGTAACATTAATCGTATCATCAGTTGCGTGGCAGTGCACACAATACATTTTCGTTATACAAACTGCTATAAAATTGCAACCACTTGAAAACACGGTTTGTGGTAAGATAAGGTCATGTTACCGGAGTATCTTATTCCTCCAGTTTGATTGAGTTGTAACTCCAGACGTGATCATGAAGTGGCTCAATGTCTTGACGCCTATGAGGTGACTGAACACAAACTCCATGAAAAGGCTTGTTTACTAACCACAAGTGGTTCCACTCACCAAAACCATAACAGCACAGTACACAACAGGGCTGTAGTTGACTTTTACAGCTTCCTGGTGGAAAAGAGCTTTCAGCTGGTCAGCACCTGCAGAGTTTCAAGGCTGTAATGTGCATGTTAGTGAATGTTGGCTGGAAAGAAATGACCTCAATTTCTCATGAGCGACCGTGAAAACCTTTTTTAAAGGCCGTCTTCAAGCTTATTCAATATCAGTTGGATACAATTGGCTAAGACTTTACTGACAGATTTGCAAAAGATTCTGTCAGACTGACTCATTTATTGTGCCTTTTCGTTTCCGAGACGTCGTAACAATGGGGTTTAGGCGTGTTGCTTGCTGTTATTATGAAGCAAAATGTACTTTGGGTGTGCTGAGGTTTTCCCGTCTCTTCATTTCCCTTAAATTAAATCAGACTGAATGTCAAAAACATCTGTCCTAACTGATTCCCTCCTCTTGAGGCCACCCAGAGGCGTGTTCAAACTTTTTTTCCTTTGATTTATTCCAGCGTGAAGCACAGTAACCGTAATGGGTTTGCCCCAGTCAACTTCCTCAGTGTTCAGGAGGTCATCTGAGACTCGAAGGCCACCTAGTTCCAAGTTTGTGGGACGGAACTGAGTGAATTTGATTGGGTGAGGTCTTTTTGAAGGAAACGTCCTGAGAGATGCTTGACCGAGTCAAAGTACGCATGGATCAAATGTTTAATGTGATTCATGTATTCACAAGGTGCAGCAGGATCTCTCAGTGCTGAGCTCATGATTAGCCACCTGAATGGAAGCCAAGGACTGAATTTCAGCCCAACTGGTCGATATCCAGATGTTTTAAGGGATCCGCGCAGCTTCTATGAAGAAAGGAGGTGGTGATGTGCCAGACTAGCAGTGTACTTAACATGGACACAAATCTTAATGACTAGTTTAAGGAGAAACATGACTGGGCTGTAATTTATGTCTTTATAGCGTAGTCTTCTCTTGGCTATCCAGCTGACTTGACATTATGATTCCTACTCTTCTTTTTACAGAATTTAAAGGCATAGTTTAACTAAAAAGTCCTTCGTTCATCTTCAGAACACAAACTACAATTATTATTATTACGACCTAACAAGTTTTCTTTGCACACAAACTATCCTTGTAGCTTTGTAGAATTAAGGTCGATGTTACATGGACTATTTTAGACTCCGTCCAAACGAAGCGTTCCCTATCCGATAATTTTTTTAACTCGTTCTGAAAAAAAATTGCGTAAACACGAAACCACTGAAAACTGTGTAGTATATATGCCAGACCAGTAAGGGGCGCTGTAATTCTGCCATAGAGATACACTATAAACGGAGAAGAAGACTATGAGCATGCGCATAACCTTGCGTGCTGTATACGAACCATGAAGACGAAGTTGGCGAGTAACGGAGCCGACATGTGATTTGATGACATCATCGTTTCACAAAATATACGGATTAGCTGTACACACGTTTTCAGATGTATCCACTTTTGGACCCGGTTTTAAAGAATAACGGTTTCAGTCTCCTAAAACGCCGGATCCGTGTGGATGAAACGCCAATACGATAAAAAATGTATACCTATACAGCGAAAGGCGTCTCCGTGTGGAAAGGCCCTTAATGATGTCCTTACTACCTTTCTGGGCCTTGAAGGTGGTACTTCCAGCCCAGTCTCACAGTAATGTGTACATATTTTATGAGGTGGCTAATTTGTACAAATCTGTACGACCTTACGATTTTTGCTAAATAATACTTATTTTACAAGTTGCCAATTCATGTGCATTTGTACAAATACCCTGCCCCTAAACCTACCTGTCACTGGGGTTTAGACAAAAACTGAGGTTGTATGAAATTGTATTCATATATTCATATTGTGAATATTTAATCCATTCTTTCTGATCAAAGCCCAATTTTTAGAAGTGATTTAGAAGTTACTGTACAACATAAAGCCAGCCACACTATAGCAAGGTGGAATAATGTATTTGTTTAGTTTTCATAGCAGTCATGCAGTTTTATTAATGTTCTACAGCAATAGGAGCATTTAAAAGGCTTACAACACAAAAACACAAGATAATTACTAAATTCATTTTTTTTTTTTTTTTTTTTTAAACAAGCTTTTTATTAAGCTTTGTACTCCTTTTTAGATCAAGTGTTTCTTTTGGAGCAAATAAACATATGTTTGATTGAGGTACATTTGTAATTACAGGAACACAAATGTAATTTCAGTTAAGCCAGATGACCAGTTATATGATGAATGAAGAGTTCACACTCTCTTGTGGTGGTTAAAACAAATGGAACAAGTTTAACGAGCGCTTGAAATGCCTTCATATCCTTAAGTAATTCCTTAAACCTCATAAAGACTTTCGGCTGCTCGTCAGACACATGATGGTGGGAACCATTTGTTTTAAAGAGATGTACGTCTTCAGTTCTCACATTTGGCACGCTATGAGTTTCGTTTGAGTAGTGTTGATTGCACTTTCTCCATTGCCTGGTTAATTGATACCCAGGCCCAGAGGAAGAGGGTAAACAGGAGACAGCTGCATTACCACTCCAGCAGGAACCAGCCGTACCATAATGCTCTTGCTGTCAGGCCACATCAGAGGCAAGGAGATGGGCACATAAAGGAGATGTTTGCTCAATCTATCCAAGCAAGGCTGCTCAATTGGGGGAAACTGAACTTTCCCATCAGTGTCATTCTTTTTTTTCCTGTTTGAAAATGTATTCAGTTGAGGAAAATTGGTGATTTTGAGTAAATTATAGTAGCCATATAGTTGGGTATTTTGGACTTTTTAACAAAATATTTAATGTTTGCCTGTTTTTTTTTTTGTTTTTTTGTTTTTTTGTCCTTTTACCCTTGTTTTTGGTCTTGTTGTTTTCTTTGTTTTTCATCATCTTGTGCTTGTGCTCCTTTGTTGTTATTCGTTGTCTTGTTCTTCATTCTTCTCATTCTTCTTTGTTTTTCATCTGCATCTTGTACTTGTCATTCTTTGTTCTCCATGTATTTTGTTTTTCATCTTTGTCTTATTGTACTTGTCCTTCTTTACTCTTCTCTGTTGTTCTTTTTCACATAGATTTTGTTCTTGTTTAACCTTTGTTCTTGTTGTTTTTCTTGTTCTTAACTTTCTTTGTTCTTTGTCATTGTTCTTCTACTTTAGCTTCAACTTCAAAAATGAAAGTGTTTGTTTTTTTACATCCCCAAAAAAATGGATCAAAGGCCTCATGTCCTTTTTGAGTCCTAATTGAGTTTATTCATAACCAATAATCATGTTTTAATAACTAAAGAGAACTTGGTGCATTCAAATGTGCCAGAGACTTGATATAAATTGTTTTTTCAGGATGATTATTCTGCTAAGGAGGGGAAAGGTTTTTTTTTTTTCTTTCCTTTGTTTCCTCTGCCACATTCAGTACAAATTTAGGACCCACAAATGGGTGATGTTCTGAATTTGAGGATTTCATGGGCCCATAGAAGAGTGACTTCAGTGTGTGGCAGTCCAAATAGTTGCTAAGCTGTAAGAGAGGCTTGTTTGCTTATGTCAAGCCCGGCAGAAGAAATGAGGGCAACAGTGGGTGAATGTATTGACCTGACTCTTCTTTGTCCTATTCTGTCCATATTTGTAGAGTCGTGGCAACCTCGCAGATGGATAAAGGCCACATTTTTGGGAAGTAAAGCATAGAAAACAAAGGACTGGGGTCTATTGGAAGGAATGAGGTCAGTGTTGCCTTTCTAGAATGTAGAAGTTGTTTTTGTAAGAGCTGCTAATGCAGACGTAGCTTCACTCGGTACACTTCTAAACTGACCTAAAGACTTGGGTTTTGGGAACTTTCTCGGGGTCTTGTTTAGCTGTTCATCTTTCTCCTTTTTTGTTTTCACATGTGTCATTATTATCGTTCCACGTTTTAACCTTGTCAAACATCATTGGAACCTTAGCAATACCAATATTTGGCTTTGTTTTTAATGCTTAATTTCAAATGGTGTTCAGACTGTCAATAAGACACATGGCTCACACATTCAGTAGATCTGGCTTCTTCAAGTGCCTGCATGGCTTATGCTTCACATTATCAACCAGCTTACTGTTTGAATGCCATAAAGTCAGATTAAACCAAGATGGCAAGCTACAGCTGATAAATCTAACTTGCCATCTTGCGTCTTGAATCGGCTGCATTTATAATGTTGCTGACATGAAAGAATCCTTTACATTCTGACCGCCTTTAAATCAAAGCTGGTGGATGGGGGCTCAGGCACAGACTGAGCTGAAGAAGCATTTATTTGTAAAGGCCTGCTGTAGAGTTTTATTAATCCGAGGTTAAACAAACAGTGACTTGCTGGCTCAGACTACTCTCATTCATTCTGGAATGCTGTCAGAATCCACATATATGCCAGCTCTCCATAAATAACTTTTGAACTACGAAAGACAACGAACATACATTTTTCAGGTCTTTTTAAGGAAAAGGAATTGTATTTATCTTGTATGTACACTGTAAAAAAAAAAAAAAAAAAAAAAAAAAAATCAGTAAAATTTACGGTAAAAAAAAGAGCAGCTGCGGTTGCCAGAATAAAACAGTGAAAAATACGGCAACAATATTTTTGTTTTACGGTTTTATGTTACAGTTACAGTTAATATACCATAATTTCAAATAATAAATTGTGATAATTGAAATATTGTTAACATAACAACCTATCTTATACCCTTTGAAAAGCACTGGTAACTACCAAATGCAGGTGGTGACGAGAAAGTCACATGATGAACCAAAGCTCATCACAAGTAGCTTTTAAATAGTATCATATATAGAAGGTTCTCCGTGTCATTCACACGAAAACTAAACACCATAATGGTAAAAATTATTAAACAGAAATGTGCAATTAACATTCATTTAACAACATTACATGTAACAGCACCCTAATACTGATACAAAAAAACTAAGAAGAAACAGAGTTATTTAAAAGAAAAATCATAAAATTTAAACAAAATTTAAAATACAGTCCAGGGAATTCTGGGAATGTCAGTTTACGGCGCTTCCCTGTAAATTTAACAGGAATCATTACCTTTAACCATTTAACAGGTTTTTACCGTAGCATTTTCACAGTTTTTTTACCATTAAAATCAGGGTCATTTTTTACAGTGTACAGATGTCTGTGAAAAATCTCTATATAAAGCAAAAGATATGCAATACTTTCACGTCCACATATGTAAGCATGCAAGTCATCTAATGTTGTATAATATCTGTTTATACGTATTGGTAAAATTAAGGCATGATGGATTACGGGTGGGTAGGTTTTTAAACTCTGACCATGAGACGGATGATGAAAAAGGAAGGACACCTCCGCATAAACCATGAGCTCATCTGTGGGCGAATCTTATGGCAGCCTGAGCCTTTTAACACTGCAACCAAATATTTAGGACTGTTAACCAAATAATGAGGACGTTTTTATTTGTTATTTTGTTGATTGCCACTTATTTAGATTCACATATACACATACACATTACCAGCCAAATGTTTAGAATACAATTTTTTACAAAAAAATAGAGAAAAGTCTCTTATTTTCAACAATATAATTCAACTTTTATATTCAGGCTGCATTTATTTGATCAAAAATACAGTTAAAATAGTCATATTGTGAAATATTATTACAACTGGAAAACTTTTGTATTTCTGTTTAAATGCATTTTAAATTGCAACTCTTTGATCTCACCTTTTACATTTGACTCTGTATGACTTTTTTCCCCCTTAAAGAGTCTCAGGTAGCCAGCATTAAATGATTCCTTTCTTTGAAACCTGGCTTAAACTCTGCTTGATGTTAGAAAAAGTTAGTTTTCTTTTATCTCTTGGAATGCTTCCCAGCATGTCCCAAACAATGATGACCATCATTAAGGATATTAGCATCATTCTCATCCACTCACTTCCTCTTCTCCTCCCCGACCTGTGTTCTATTACCTGTTGTATTACCTGACCCACCTCCCGCAGCAGCTGCCAGTAAAATGCTAATGTAGCCTAATTGTGAGAACTTCACAGATAGTAGATAAAAGAGGAACAGGCCAGTTCAGATGCACATGAGCTACAGCTGCATTTAACCCACTCCCATAATAATATGATAAAGCTGCTTTGGTCATCAGAAAACAACCCTTTTTGGACAACAATCCAGATTTAACTGTTGTTCTCATAAGATGGTTTGTGTGTGTGTGTGTTGTTTTTAGTAATTATCTTTTTTCTGTTTTAGCCTATTTGATAAGTGCTTTTCTAAAAAGAAAAAAAAACTTTTTTTTTTTTTTTTTAATTTAGCTTTAATTTTTAGTTTATTATTTAGGAATTTTAATTTAATTTTAATTTGTAATTTAACTAATAGCTGTATATTATTTCCACTTTATTTCAGTTATTGTTTGTTTGTATGTTTTCAGTGTGTTTTTTGTTAGTTTTTTAAATCACACCAGGGACCTGTTTCATAAAACAATCCAGGCTAATTTCAGTTAGTATGACTTCTTTTGAACCCAATGAACTTTATTTGTTTATTTAATGCCTTATTTTAGCTATAACAAATATAATTTAGCCTTTTATATTTTCATTAAAAAAATTCTTCAATTAAAAAATTCTTATTTTAAAAATGTCTTTTCCTAATTGTTCAATTGTTCACTGGCCTGGAATTTCCTCTGACGCATTTGAATGCTGAGTTACAGTATCTACATGGTTAACAGCAGTCATTAATAAAACTTTCCTTGTGCGCTTAACATCTCCACCGCAGACAACAGTGCTCTATTGACGTCTAGAGGCTTAATTTGCAGTGTTTCAAGAGAGGCGTAAACAAATGAAGTCTTATGACTCGCCATGAAGGTGATTTACCTGTCTGCTTATCCTGTGCACACACCCACTCTTAAATCGACTGCTGCAGAATTTAAGTGGTCATAAAGTTGTGTTGCTGCAAGCAGTTGGTCACAGTTTATCCCTTGGGGATCTCCAAAAATAAAGTGCTTTATGTGGATTACCAAGGGAGAACACGTGTAAAGTCCATATTGAATTCCATTGTGTGTCCTGCCACTGCTTCCCCCTCTTTTAAAGTGGATATTAGTTGGCGTTTTAAAAGGCAAACTGACCAGCATTTGTTTGAATATCGTCTGAGTTTATTTAACTGCAGTGTGATTTAATGTCGTACGAACATTTGGTAATATTTCCTACGTGGTCAGAATCTATCCAAACATTTAGACATCTGTCAGCTAATTCTTAATGGCTTTACAAAACCTTTTGCTAGTATAGCTGCCATGGGATAAATTAGCAGTGGTATAAATTTTAAAGGGTGATTTAGAGTCAACATGATGTCAAAGCGGAATGCTTTTTTTATTTAAATGAATGTTCTTGGTGCAATTCATTGGTGCATGTTATTCTAAAAAGAAAATACTCTCTGTCATCTGTAATCAAAATATTATAACTTGGTGTCATTATTGGATAAGTTTACTAATGGTTAAATAGCTTTGGCATTGCTTCATTCAGCCTGGATTTTATTCTGGTTTTTGACTCCCATTTCATGATTTAAAGTCAATCAGGAGTTGATTCGAATAAAGTCTCAAATCATGTCTATTTTATTACCATATTCAAAAAATAAATTCAACTTTGGTGTTTTATGTGGAGTGACACATCTCTATACCACCAGAAGCGGCAGAGCGAAGTGTGCATTAACTGATA
Organism: Enteromius anoplus; assembly: GCA_032359395.1. Taxonomy (NCBI): domain Eukaryota; kingdom Metazoa; phylum Chordata; class Actinopteri; order Cypriniformes; family Cyprinidae; genus Enteromius; species Enteromius anoplus. Next base: position 8,801,467 of record JAUMHG010000076.1, read on the forward strand.
ATCTCCACTTTAAAACCGGCATGAAATAAACATAAATAATATTCTGAAGGTAACTTACAAGGAATATAGTTTACCAAAAACCATATCCTGTCTCATGTTACTCATGTTTAATCGAATTGCAAGTTTATGAATCAAATCAAATCATGATATTTGGTAAAACCCATCTTTAAAATCAGAGGTCATAGTTGTCTCGGAGAACAGAGCTTTCAAAGTTATTGTATTTTTGTCTTCTCCGCAAATAAAGCAAGCGTTTCGGTGTGAGAAGCTGGTTCTAAATCAGCCAAGTAACTGATCAAAACTTTCAAGAACTAACACCCTAGTGCCAAGAGCACTACATTAGCTCATGATAGCAACCTCCTGATAAGATCATTAGTACCCAGAAGTTATTGAAAGCTCTTCTCACAGACAATCGTTTCCTCCTTTACACAGTCTCCTGTTAAACATACACTAATGTAAGGTTTACTAGCCTGTTAGCACTCTCTACCACAATTACTCGAGTCCTAATGGAGCTTCTCTGACAGGTGTGTTGAGTAGTTTACAGTCGGAAAAAGCCTGTTTTAAGAGTGGCCAATAAATAAAAGCTTCTCAATAGGAGAGTTGCTGGGAAATGGCTGTTTTGCTAAGGGTTCAACAGCTCCAGTGTTGAAGTCGCTGAGTAGATTACACACCGCAAATCTTACTATCAACAGCCACTCTGTGTTTATGTCTCCCAGGCTCTCACGGTTTGATGGCCCAACCTCCGCACTGTTTGAAAGGCCTCGGTGCTCGTGTGTGAGGTTTGGGTAGAGCGAACGAATCCGTGTGTAGGAGTCAACCGGCTCAATGTGTGTTAAATAGCAGCACCATAATAAACTCCAAACAAATAATGGGTTGCTAACGCTGTGTTTTAGCCAGGGTGGAGGGCCGATGGGAGCCGTCAAACGTCTGGCGTTCTCGGAAAGACCTGGAGGCAGCGGGCAGACATTACAGCCTGGAGACGACTCCTGGGGAATCTGTTTATTTCAACACCCATTTGAGCATAGTGTCATTCCCCCGAAAGAATGGGAAGAGACTTCTTTTCTATTTGCTTGGGTAGCCGTTCACCATGCAGTAGTCCTGTTTTATAATCCAGAACGTCCATAATACAAAACCCGAGTCGGTTACACGGAGTGTTACCTTCCAGTTTCACAACACCGCCTCCAGCCTCAGACCGCTAGATATAACACGCCTCTGCAATCAGATCTCTAACTGACGCAGACGTTGCACAGAGGATGCTTTTGAGCACGCATCCATGCACCTTCACAAAATAAACCCCCATGTTTATAGACCGAAGGGACAGAGGAATGTAGGAAATGTATCCAATCTCTATACTCGCCGTCCTCTTACTGTTTTGTTTATAAACCTCCCTCAGGGGCCATTTACTGGAATGGTAAAGTCTCGGATAAAGTTTTTTTTTTTTTTTTTTTTTTTAATGCAAACACAATTGAGCTTTGCTCTTGCAAATGAGTTTCATGTTGTTTGTCTGTTGTATTGAGAGCACATCTAGAAAACTGACCCCAAATACAGTAGATTGTGAATTAGCAGTTCATAAAGAACTGCTTTGTGGTTTTTATTGCTTACTTGAAGTTAGGGGTTTAATATTTTACACCAAGTGTTACATTTGGTGTCTAAGTCATCCTGCGTTTTTATTAGCTTAGATTCGATCCACAAAATCTTATGCAAATTGAGAAATTTTATAAATTTTGTAAGTGTATTTGGTACTATACTGTATTTTGGTATCTATCTAGTGATCTATCTAATATTGTGTAAATATAATCAGATTGATTCATTTCTTTATTAGGCATTTTAACCATAAATAATAGATATACAGCGCCTTTGCAAAAGTATTCATACCCCTTAATTTGTTCACGTTTTATCTTGCTGTCTTATGTTAAATAACTTTTCTCCCCATGAATGAACAGCCCACACATTTACGTTAAAGCAAGAAAACATTTTTGCAGGTTTATGCACTGAAATTTATTTATTTATTTTTTTCTACCTTTAATGGCACAGTTGAAATTTGTCATAGGAACATTCATAAGGCTTGTATATGTTCCTACATTTTCGAGTGAATGAACCTGCAAATTCTATTGAGTGGGTATGATTTGGACAGGCTCACACGGCTTATTAAAAGGTCTAATAGCTGATACACCGTATCGGAGCAATCCCAAAACAACTGGTCAAAAGAACTGCTTGTAGAGCTCAGAAACAGGTTTTCGTCAAACCACACACGAGTTCAGAAAAATATTCTGCTTCATTGAAGACTCACAGAAGCTTACAGTCTCTGTTATTCTTAATGGAAGAAGTTTGAAACAACCAGGACTCTTGCTAGAGCTTGACTCCTGGCCAAGCTGAGCAATTGATAGAGAACAGCCTTGTCTAGACTGGTGACCAAGAAGCTGATGGTCACTCTAGTTGAGCTCCATGATCATATGTTAAGAGAGAGAAGAAATTTACAGAACTACAAACATCACTGCAACAGTCCACTGATCTGGGCTTTATGTGACAAGACTCAATCTTCTCCTTAGTGAAGACATAAAAACACACTAAAAATTTCCACCTAAATGACCCTCTGATTCTGAGAAACGAGGTTCTGTGGTCTGATGAACCTAATTTCTAAGCATAATGTTTGGAGGAATCCAGGCACTGCTCATCACCTGCAGTGTACCATCCCAACAGTAAAGTGTGCTGGTAGCAACCTCATGCTGCAGTGCATCAGAGTATAGCTCAGTGCACCAAAATCTTGATAAAGCCTTTATGAAAACCTAGTCCAACGCATTCAGAACCTCAGACTGGGCAGAAGGTTGACCTTCCAACAGGACAATGAACCTAAACATACATGAGTTGCTTAAAGACAAATCTGTGAATGTCATTGAGTGGCCCAGCCACAGCCTGGGATTGAACCCAGTCAAATATTTTTGGAGAAACCTGAAAATGTGCATCTGCCCCCATCCAACCTGACAGAGCTTGAAAGGTGATGAGGTGAGGAGAAGAGAGCAGAGCTTGTCCCATCAAACAAAAGAGACTTGAGGCTAAGTATTTAGCTAAGGGTATGAATACTCAAGTGATGGAATTATTTTTTATTTTTATTTTTTTTATGCTTATTGCATTTACTGTACAAAGTTGTGACAGTTCTGTTTTTGCTTTGTTAGTATGGTGTATGGAGTGTAGATTAAATGTACTGTAAGGCAGCAACATAACAAAAAACTTTTGCAAGGCACTGTATATTATCCGTTTGTTTGTCATCCCTTTATTTATTCTTTTTGTTGATATTGTAGATATATATTATAGCCATATATCATTTTCATATTTATTATCATATGTTGGATATATCATGGCTATTGGTTTTACATTAAGACTGTATAACAGTCTTTTATCAAATATGAACATGAAAATCCATTACAATACATTTCACTTGCAATGTCTTAACCCCTTAACTGTCACCGTTCCGAATACGGGACACCTACATTTTTTTTTAATATATGTCCTGAATTACATCTTTTTAAGCTTGTATAGTACTTTTTCATGTGTTTTCCCGAAAATGGGGGTGACAGTTAAGGGGTTAATTTGCTTTCGTTATTTTAACAATATGCTGTGCAATATTACATCCGTTTACATTGGCCATCACATTTTCCTTTTTGCACATGCATTACACAGAACATAAAATGAGGTTCATTTTGGCTAAAGCACAATATGTCAGCCTTTCCTCAGTCATGAAAATTCCTCAAAAGCATGGCGGCGCTTTCAGGGGTGTTGCGGTGGTCCGATTCCCTCAAGAATGGCCAAGATGTGTTTCCCCCACCAGCAAAAGTCACAGACCCCTCTCTGTCCACTCTCCTCCCCAGACCTTGGCTGGGAGCTCCCCTAATTTATGACTCATTTCCTAAACAAAATCTAGAGTTTCGGGCGTGAGTGTTCATATCAGCAGACTTATGGGAGCGGGGAGGCTTTACAATGCACAAGCTGATGGAGGCAGAAACATGGCTGACAGGCCCGGCGTAGATTAATAGAGCCCTTGTGACAGAAGCTCACATCTGGAGGGTGACGCAGAGTGCAGACACCTGAGCCCGGCAGCCGCGATCTTGCTCAGCACGTACTTAAGCGGCAGTCGGTGAGGTCATGGGGGTGAGAGACGGGAACTTTGCTTATTTTCACAGACAGAATAGCAGCCATGAGAAATGGGTGGAGGACAAAGAATGTACGGATGGAGAATACAAATGAAAGAGTGTGTTTGTCAGCTAAATCTCTTTCTTACGTTTCATCCGAGGTGGTTGGTAAAGCGACCGCGAGGCATCGAAAAATGGCACACGCCTGGATGAATTTATGATCTGTGGAAAATCTGCAGCTGCTCTCAAATTTAACAAGTTCTACCAAAGTCAAATGCTGTATACACAGGTGAAAATTTCTCTTGGCAGCTTTTTCTTTTTTTCTTTTTCTAACCAATTTGACTGACCGCTTTGGTTTGTAAAATGTGGTTTATTAATGGGCGTATTTTCGAGAAAAGGTTTGACATGAAAGTCCGGCAGTGAGTAACACGCTTGTTTGTGTTTATGAGATTCCAACAGTGCTTCTGCTGTAAGGCCGAGGCCTGTCTCACCTATTAGGTTGTGAAATCTTCTGGTGGTTGGCTTGAAAGTTACGAGCTATTACTTTAACACCTGGTGCTGAAATGTTAAACAAATGATCTATTGCTGTTGAGATTGGTACCTCGAAAGTTTCCATTTAGAAGGTAATGGGTCACGTTTCTGACAAAATGTGACTTGAATTTCACAGTATTTTTTTTTTTTTTTTCCTCTGCTCCGTGTTTCTTTCCTGTTTTCACAATCAATCATGTACTTTCTCCTGTAGTAAGACCTCCTGTAGTAAGACCTAGTTATTCTCCTGTGGTTGGTCTGGTTAATTAGGGCAGCCAGTTTAAACAGAACCGAACTAACACTGGAGGTCATATGTTTGAGGGAAGATGAGATACATTGATGTGGTAAAAGTTGGAGCGTCTAACTCCCATCCACTCCTGTCTCCCCACAGAGCTGCTCAGATGTCTCTATCCCAAGGCTATGAAAACAAACACTTCGGTGTCTCTAAACCGGTCTCTGTTACTGCTTACACACTGCTCGAGCATGGGACGCTTGAATCTTTCGAGTACCATGGGAGAGGCAGAAGCATATTAAATGGTTCATATTTTTCACACGGCTAATGCCTGATGCTTAAAGTCGTTGTTAAATATAGGATGTCTGATAAATATTTTGATGGCTCACTTTTAAAGTTGTAGGATAAATTGCAGAAGCCAAATTTAAAGAAAGACAAGCCCCATCATGCTATTATTTTTTTTTTTTCAGTCACATTTTGGCAGTGCATGCAAAGTGCATTATGAAGAAACATTATAATGTGTTTTCTTTTCATTTTATCAGTTCACTGCTTCAATGTAGTTCAAGATCAACCCTTTGTCTGGCATTTACAATTTAGCTGTTTATGTATCTTTTTCAGACGATAAATGATCACTTGTTGATCTCTAGGTTAGGAAGAAATAAAATGAAATAAAATAATAAAATATGGATTTACAATATCATTTGTTAAATGTTTAGTGTTTCTCACCCAAAGGATGTCCAGACTACAGTTCCTCATTATTCACTTCCTGTTAATTCAGAATTATTGTCTCTGAAATGAAGCCTGTGTGATGTTTCTGTCCATGCAGTTCAATTATTGTAAATAAAGCTGTCCACTAGTATGCCAGACGGTGATTCAAAGCGCATAAAACACACAACAGAGCAACAACCAAAAATGTATTTATAAAAAAAAAAAAATCGACCCCTGACACAACAAATCATACACAAATAATGAATCCCACTCCACTTAAGGTCATTAATGACAGAGCAGTGTTCTTAATTGTTACAATAAAAAGCCTCCTTGGCTGAAAGCCAAAATGCATTTTCTTTTTCCCTCACACCACAGAATCCAGATGTTCGGAGCGATGCATATTAAACAGTGGATGTCATGTGGGCTGTAAATCCAGTCAGCGAAGAGCGAGCGAATGATCTTTTCATATGCCTTGTAGTGCCTTTGACATTAAACCAGACTCTTAAAGCATTCTCCAGCCCACCACTTTGTTCTCCTCGAGCAGTCTTGTCTCATAACCACAGTAACAGGTGGGCCGTCCTGCTGGATCTGTGCCCCTCTGTCTGCTCGTGCTGTGCTGTGCTGTTTAGTACTAGAGTGTTCTGCTTCTCGTTCTCCAGCTTTTACATACTGTATGAAAATGTCTGGTGAAGGGGTGTTTATGGTGCATCATTTCTTTTTCAGATCATCAGAAGGCCTTTTTTAAAACTCTTAGGCGTTCTGTTCAATGTCTGAGCTTGTGCGTGTGCTTCGCCTGTCCCCTTGATGGAATTAATAGTACATCCTCCCAGCCTTAGTCGCAGCCAGAAAGCCACAGTAAAAGTGTCTGGAAACATTTGTAAAGCTGCATAAAAGTCATGAGAACAGAACGACAGTGTGTAGTCCAATATAAAGCAATACAGACCCCATGCACGCAAACTGCGGGGTTTGTGACTTGGGCATGAACAGCAGTTGAATTTTATTGCAAACACTTTTGCCCCCAAGGCTTGATGAGAATGTCAATGATCTTTTTTTTCTCTATTTGTATGCATGTAGTGTAACTTTTGACGTTATTATGAAAGAACAGACTCCTGCTTCAGTGTGCTGAGTTCTGCCATTCTTAACATTTACACCTGTGCCATGGCCAGGACTAATGGCTTTTCTTTGTGTTTTGACTGATTTTCTGGCAAATTTGTCAGCAAACATTTCAGTAATAGATGAAATTTAAAGTTATCTGGTTTTTGGAAATGATCTAATAAAAATATTCGTCTAGATTTTAAGTGTCACTGTTTGTTTCAGAGAACATTAAGGTAATAGCTAGCCTATGTTCAAAATTAGAAAATGGGAAGTTCCCTTAAAATTTTCTTTACCATTTACATAAATTGGACATATTAGAAGCGTAACATATTTACAAGAGACAAATGGCGGTAATCGGCATCATTATAAAGTCATAAAGCAGCTTCATAGCATTGCAGTTGAAACACTGTCATGTGGACTATTTTAACAATGTCTTTACTACTTTTCTGGGCTATGAAACATTTCAGCATCTTAACTACCTTATTTAAAATGTCAGGGATGAACAAATTTTCAATTCAATTCAAATTTATTTGTATAGCGCTTTTCATGATACATATCATTGCAAAGCAGATTTACACCAAAGTAATGTTTTACAGTATATGTAGTAGTAGTTTGTACATGTACATATGGCATAGATGTGAGATAAAG